>RJWJ010007584.1:0-18314 GCA_004363605.1 Indri indri | reverse complement strand
CCATTATTAGTGAGTACATATGGCATTTGGTTTTCCATTCCTGATAAACTTTACTCATTTCTCTCTGCATCTATGCCACTATCTATTGTTTGTTGACTTTGTAATAATTGCCATTCTGACAGGGGTAAAGTGGTATCTCATTGTGGTTTTAATTTGCATTTTCTTGATGATTAATGATGTTGAGCAATTTTCATAGGTTCATTGGTCCTTTGTCTATCTTCTTTGAAAAACTGCTGTTCATGTTTTTTGCCCCTTTTTTAATGGGGTTGTGTGTTATTTTCTTGCTGATTTGTTTGGGTTCTTTGTATATTCTGGATATTAACCCTTTGCCAGATGTACAGTTTGTGAATATTTTCTCCTATTCTGTAGGTTGTCTATTTACTATGTTGATTAATTTCTTTGCTGTGCAGAAGCTTCTTTAATTTAATTAAGTCCCACTTATTTATTTTGTTATTGCTATATTTGTCTTTGGGTCTTGGTCATAAATTCTTTGTGTAGCCCAATGTCTAGAAAAGTTTATCTTACATTTTTTTCTAAAATTTTTATGATTTTGTATGTCACGTTTAAGTCTTTTACCCACCTTGAATTAATTAAAAACAAAAACAAAAAAAACAAAGCTGAGAAAGGCAAATACTAACTTGCTTCATATATAACTGTTGCAAATTCAGAATTAGAAGACAAATATACTAGGATTATAAAGTGTTTAGGGAAATAAAAAGTGACCAAAGAATTTTCAACTGACTGAAACAATCATTTAAATATAAAAGCAGAAGGCATACATTTTTAAACATGAAGAAATTTTTAGAGAATCTTGTTCTCATGTTGAGAAAACTACTGGACAGCTGATTTCAGTCCACTGTGAAATAAAACAAGAAGATGTGACAAATGGTCAACAATGAGCATTGAGTTCCATTAAATGTACTATAAACTGTGACTATGTAGAAATGAAATAATACTGCAAATTGAGAAAATAAAAAAGTGTAAAAATATTGAAAGTCTTATAAATACATTGATTTCCATGTCTTTTATAGTGAGGAAGAAAGATATCACTTTAATAAAACAAATGAAGAAATATGTGCATAAAACATTTAAAATGTAAAGGTAACCATGAAAATAACCAAGAACATAATATAAAAAACAAATTGGTTGAGAAAAAAAAAATAGAAGGTGTGAAAAATTAGACGTGTGCAAAATCATCATAGTCAATAGAAACGAGGAAATGGGAATGTTCCACAAAATAAAGATTCAGAATGGTATATAAAGTTAAAATTATTATTCCAGAAAAATATGTTAAAGGCTGACTCCAAAACTTCTAATATATCAGAATTAACATGGGAAAATAAAGATCATATATCAAAGGAGAATTTTTAAAAGTATTTCAAACAAAAGCAGAATGTAAATTAAGCTAGAGAAGAACCAAGAACAATATACCTGACAAAGCAATACATGCAAATGTAATATTAAAATTGTGTTTTAAATGTAAAAGACAGATTTCATCACAGAAGAGAATCTAACAACATCTCTAACTACTGCCACAAAATACAAGAAAAAGCTTATTTGCCAACAAAACAAAATGATAAAAAACTGAAGCAGTTCAAATACATAAAATATAAGAGGATACCAGGAAAATAATCACAGATAGAGAAAACATAAAAATTGAAAAAGGATAATACAAACACGTACCTTATGCATGACCAAAATAAACATTACGGAACATCAAGAAAGAAGCTATAAGTTGATTACAGGAGAACAAATGAAAGAGTGCAGTCTTGATGATTTGAGAGACACCATACTATCCCTGGGCAGACTACCTGAATGACATACATAATTTTGTCTGATCCATTATTTTTGCCATATTACAGCTACAATAAATATATGAAATCTGATCGTATAACTCACTGAGATGATAAATCAAAAAGGAAATTCTCATTGATGTTGAGCTAACATATAATAAAAGTCGATTGCCATTTTTCTTAAAAATATTAGCTAGGCCAGTAATTTACTACCTTAACATCATAAAATAAATAGCACATGATATGACCCAATAGTAAATTCAAGATGAGTTATTAATATTTCTATTAAAAGCACATTAAGAGAAGAATGCTTATTACCAAACCAAGATAAGCAAAAGATGTGAAAAGACATCTCTCAAAAAAAATACAAAACGACCAATAATGACATAAAATTGTTTAACATTATTGATCATCATGGAAATGCAAATTAAAACAATAATAGACTACCGCTACACATTCATCAGAATGACTGATATTAATAGACTGAGAATATCAATTACTGGTAAAGATATAGAGGAACTCAAACACTTGTCCATCGGTGGTGGGAATGTGAAATTGTACAATGCTGGAGAATTCTTTGGTAGTTTATTATAAAATTAAGCATACAACCCAGCGATTTTTCATCAAGTGAAATTTATGTAAATTATGATAAAGTCATTCAACATAATACTATGTAATCAAAAAAGGAATGAACTACAGACACACATGACATGGATCAGTGATTGTCCATAATGTAATGTGGAGTGTAAGTAGCCAGGTGCAAATTTGTGTAATTTTATTTATACATAATTCTAGAGGAGACAAATTTAATTTATAGTGGTAATGCTGGTCAGTGGTGCCTGTGGTATTGGCAGGGCGACAAGGGGTAAAAAGTGAACTCTGGTGAAAATCTAAATGTTTTCTATCTTGATTTTGACAGTGGTTACAGGGCTATACAAATTAGCCAAAACTCATCATACTCTATGTAAAAGATGTGCATTTTATTATGCATACTACACCTCAAGAAAGTTGATTTTATCTTGTTAATATACAAGAAATTTCAGCAAATTTCAATACAAGAAGAATCCTGAAGCAGCGGAGATGTTCTCCTGCATGCATTATTAAGAGACATTGTAAAACTACAGTAATTAAAACTGTTTGTTACTATGCACACAGGTTGTCAGGCAAGAAAGTAGAGAAAGAATAAAGAGTTTAAAATTATACCCAAATACATGATGCAAATACAGTGTTAACAAAGGTAGAATTTCAAAACATTGGGAAGAAAATGACAAAATAACGTTTCTGAAAAAATGCTTAACAATCCCACGAATATATTAAATTATCCTTACCTTCCTCTATGACCAAAAATTTTGGTTACATCAGACTTAAACATAAAAATGAAACCATAAAACTATTATGAAAAACTATCAGCCCTCAGATGGCTATAATTAGCAAGAGATAAAACTACAAACATTCATACACAAAAGATTGGTATATATGGCAACATAAAAAGTAAAATTATATGCATAACAAAAATAATACTTGAAAGAAAATTAATTTCAAAAACATAAACTGGAAAAAAGTTACAGTGCACACAAGTGGCTGATATTCTGATTAAATAAAGTGGTAGTTCAAAATGAAGAAAAGATAAACGCAATAGAAAAATAGATAAAACATTTTATAAGAAATGAAGTACAAATGGCTATTCAATATAACAAAATAAGCATTTCCATTCATGGTTTCTATGAAATGGAAATGAGAAATTATTAAAGAAAAGAAAATTGAATGGCACAGGAGAGAGAGAAAGAGAGTGGGGAGGAGGAAATGGCATGATTTGTTCAGGCAAAGAAAGCATTAGTGCTCTGAATGATTACAAAAAGTATCAGGGGGCATAAAGAAACAAAAATAACAACGGATGAATTTGCTAAAATGCTCTTCTCATTGATGACTATGTTGCCTTCTAATACCACTATTAAATTAGCCCTCCCTTTTTCTTAACACCTTCCAACTTCAAACCTTCTCTAGACATTAATAATTTCTTAAGTGGCTTTATTATTTTCTCTCACTGTTAGAATATAAGTTTTATAAGGACAAAGATCTTTCTTTTGTTTGCCAATGCATTTCGAGCATGTATGAATGTGCCTAACTTTCTGTGCATTAAATAACTTTTTGTTGAATGAATGACTGAAAAAATAGGGAGAGAAATTGATCACAATAATATTAATTTATAAATCTATTAATTTTAATGTGAAAGGCAATTATCAAATCAAAATAAATATTAAGAAAAATTTTGGTATTTCAAATGATGATTTTATGGACAAAAAGGAAAGAAAAAATAGAATGAAAAATACTTTTATCATAGAAGTATTAACAATTACCCAGTTTTCTTAGTGTGTTCATCAGTACGGGCGATTCTTTTTTTCACAGCACGTGTGATCAGAGGATTGCACTAACACTGGCCAGGAAATAAAGGTGCGGAAAGCTGGTACAGTCTAACTGTACTTGGTAGATGATCATAGGGAACCGTGGGGCTCACGTGGACAGATTCCTGGGTGAAAATAAGTGCGGACTTAGTGATTTAAAACTAATCCCTAAACTAGAGCTTGAAACTAAGTTCAATTGTTATCTACCAGCTTTGGAAATTTTCTAGGCCTAGGAGATTTTAACAAATTACAATCATGAAAAATGAACGCATAGAAATGGACTTGATAAGGACTTATGATGGATTTCAGAGTTAGTTCGATCGTGGACCTTGTCATGATTCAGTAGTGAGATATATATGCTTAGACATAAGATGCCAACTAAAATTATATTTGAAATGTGAAACAAAAGAAAATATTAATTGGCTAAGGAGATCCGTTTTATTATACTGACAATAATATGTCATTCTATCCCATTTTTTTTTCTTTTTCAAACCACAAAAATGCATCATGAATACATTTACATGTGATAAAGGAAAGAATAATGTGAATTGCAATGGTACAGCCACTTGAATTGTGCTTATATCAAAAGTGAAAAATAATATCCTTAATCAAACATTGAGTCCATTTAACTGAAGGCTGGCAAGTAGACATTTTTTTTGTTGAAAGTCTTAGAGATTTTACTAGTGTGATATTTTGGAATATCTACTGAGTACTCAACTTAAAAAAATAATTGAAAATGAGGAATCTGTCAAAATGGGGAGTTCTGGAGATTTAAAAGGAAAAGAGAGGTATAGGTTTTTTAATATACTATTTCATGTTATCTCCTATGCCAACGAATCAAAGTTACATGATTGTCCTTTCATTTACATAGTTTCAAACATTGTTTAATTTTTCAAAGTCAATTTGATAGGTTGATAATAGTCTGTGGCATACAGGGCATTCGCGTGGGTTTCATCTCCTAACAGGACACTAGCAAAGCGGTCCTTACTTAGCTCCTGATGTCACTATTCACACTTGGCATGCACATGATTCTTGGTGGCTGACACTTTTATCCATCTGTCATGAGGGCAAAATGCCCAATCCTTAGTCACTTGAGGTATGTTTTGTGGGGTCTGAATAATGACTTTTCTTTCTTTTTAATTCTTAAAGTGATTTTAACGATCATAGATTTGACAAATAGCCACTTCAAAAATTCAAATACTCTGAAAATAAATATTAAAAAACATTGTATCAATAGCACATGGCTCTTATTTTTAAATGTTACAAACAGCCAATGGATGCAATTTTAATTCTCAGTCTCCTTTTGGTTAAGATTACCCAAATAAGGAGAACTGGCCATGTCATGATGGATCTTGTCACCAAGCACTTTCCCCCAGGGAAATGGAATGGAACAACCAATTCAGGAGATATTGCTTGGCAGTCTTTCAACATATCTCTGTAAATGATGGAAAGCATCTAAGACATGCAGACAGAACTGTTCTTATGACATTCAAACATACTACTTGCTCTGAAACAACGAAGGAACGATCACTCTACACATCTATGTACATTGTTAGGTGGGTAATTTTGATGGGGAAAGGTGTAGTAAGGAGAAAACAAAAGCAATGTAAACTTTGTTGAATATTTTAGTATTAAAAAAAACAAAATTTTGTTCTCTATGTAAGTATATCTTGTCTAATAATTGTAGCACTTTCCCTATTATGGTCAAATCAGTGTAATTTTTATATAAACTGTACATTTCTGAATGCAGCATAAATCATTTTAGTATATTTGGATACCATTGTTTACTACAATGCAATAAGTTATGATTTTCTTCCACAGTATGGCCTTTTACTTTTTAATGGATAGGCTTAGTATTGTTCTATTCAGCGCTGCTCAGCAGAGCCAAAGGGACTTGTAACAACACCACACTGGCCAGTGGCAGCTGAGACCACTGAGAGAAAAGTCAGACCCTCTGTGTTCAAATGGATGACCTTGTTCTCCTATTCATCAGGAAGTGGTGGGAGATCATCATTAATTTTAGTTCATATTTTTTTTTACTTCTACTTTAAGTCACTTCTTGACATCTCTTGAGATTATATGAATTATTATATCAGCAGGTATTAGGTACTGAAGCATGCAATTTCATGCAGGGATAAATCAAGCAGTTGAACCATTAAAATTAATGCAAATCACCTGTTTCTATTTAAGAAAGAAAAGAAGGTTAATCTTGAGGAAGAATTATACACAGTGTAACAGAATTTTCTATAAACCACACTTAGAATTATGTATTGTTTTAATAAAAAGTAATTACATTGTTTTGAAATATCAATTTTCTTTTCATGTGCATTAATTCATTATAAATGAGCTATAAAAAGGCCACTCCAACTTTATAAATTTAATTTTATTTCTATTTTCCTTTCAACACAGGGTTTGTTTTTAACCTGTTTTCCAGGAGGCCCATAGGAACCTTTCAAATCCATTTGTTTATACTTGTGATTTGATACTTTAAATAATGCAATCCACACCAAGCAGAGAGAAACAGCTTAAAGATTCTTCGAAGCATTACCTACCTCCTCTCTATGTCTACTACAGTGGGATCTAACACAGAGTCAGAAAGGGCTGCTTTACATCTCACTTAAGTATTTGCTGCCAAATCTTCAGATCCTATTCTCAATATGAAATGAGAAAGAATGCTATGTATTTACCATAAAATATTTTAAATCATTTATATCTCTGCTAAAAATCTTCTCACATCTAAAGAATATAATAATCTCTATCCTTTTCTTAAAATATATAAAGCAAACCACTATATAAAGTTCTTGGCATATTTTAAGTTTAAGGGATTATGGTATAGATCCTATCAGGCAGGCATAAGCAATTCTAGAATATTCTCACAAACATGTAATTGACTTTTATCCACATCTGATTATAGGAAGTAAAGTCATCACATTTTTCTTTAAATACCTGTTTTACACATTTGTAATCATTTTGGTTGTGACTTAAGGAACCCTTATTAGACAAATGAATCAGCTACTATTATGGAGAGTTTCAAAATGCGTGACATCAGGATCATCTCTGGCACTAAAACAACACAAGGAGAATGGTTCATCATAATGAGTGCAGAATACATAACCTTTTCCTAGCATGAGCAGGAGCTGATGTTATTGCTTACTGCTTGCTTTCCATGGCAAAATAATTATCTGGAGCAGATAAGATCACAAGCCAGTTAATATCACAAGTCTGCCCCTGCTCCTAATACGATCTTATCAGTAACTGACTGATCACTTTCTGGGGGGAAGTATCAGCACTTGTGTACCTTTTTTTTCCCAACCGATCCTAAGGTGAGAAGCCAATGCTATACACTATAGTAGTACAATGAGCTTTTACTTTTTCTTTGTTAAATATTTTGCTTACAAAGCTTGTGTTTACCTTATGGGATTGTTGCCAAAGGCAGAGGCTCAATCCCATGGTGCTGAAATATATCATCATGCTTTGGCATAATTGTATTTCTAATGGGCTCTCAGAGAAAGGAATGCATAAGTGCCAATTACAGCAGGGTACAAATAAAGCATTATTATGTGCTCTGGAACAATCTGCATAATGGCAATATATAGTCATATTATGTTCAGTTATTTCTGTTTCCAGTATTTGAATCTCTCTGTCAACAAATGATTTTTTTATGGAAGGCCCCAAATGTGATGTGATTTGACTGCTATAAAAATAATAATTTCTTTGTCAAATATATATATATATACACACACACACACATATATAAACAGGGATGGGAAATATATATATATGTACTTCATATACAAATATAGATATCACTTACATATATTTATATAGATATAAATACAGATCTCAAGTAGTCTACTACTTCTACGGTTATGGTATTTGAATAACATAATTACTGTTTAGAAAATCAGAAGATAACTAAGAGTAATTAGTCCCACCTTAGTTGATATATGAAACACACGAGAAAGTGACCCCCACAGAACACTTTGAAAGCAAAAATCATAAATAATAATTTAAAAACAAATGTAAGGAAAACACAAGCACCAATCTGAAATACAGATTGCTTCTGATGTTTGAAGGAAAATACTTATTTCATGTTGAAATAAATACGCTTTTAGGCGAAAAAAAAAAGTTTTGCTTATTTTCTTCAAGCCTAAATGCCTTAAAGGAGCACATTCTCTTAAAAGTGATGTGGGAAACTCAAGGGGATGTCCACTAATGTAAATCATCAGAAACCTGCGTAACATTTTCTGATCTGGCTCTATACAAGTCAGAAATAACTTTTTTCACTTCTGGTTTTACCAAGTCAGAAGCTATTTAACATTATGGCAGTGCTATACATGGAAAAGACCTTAGTAGTTTGGGCATCCAGTTTAAAAGGACACAATTCTATAATATGTATGTGATAAAATGACCACCTTTCTTGGAGTGTTGCCCTTGAGCAACAATTTTAAATCTGTCAGTGGGGAAGAGATTGTTTTCTTTTCTTTAAGTTGCAAATTATTGACTTTAGGAGAAAATGACACAAAATTTATTTCAAAATATTTACACTTTTGCAAGTATAGATATTGATGAGGGTTTTTATTATTCCAAAAATGGAATATTTAAACAATATTAAATATAAAAACAACAGGCAAAAATAGAGACTGATATTATTATAAAAGTACAAATGGTATGTAATCTGAGGAAAATATTTATAGTAAATATTATAAAAATGCCAGAAACATTATTTAGAATAAATGTGATGGCAGTGTGTAGAAGATGAAAGGACAGATTGGAAATGAAAGAAACCACCTTATATAATATGATCTATGTAATAAAGACTTCTCTGAGTCAAAAGATTTTGAAATAGTTAATTGAAATTTTCTATTAGATATAGGAAAAGTAATTGTTAGTTCAATGTCTTACATGATCAATCATCTTACTGCTGGATTAGCAAACTTAAATTTAGAAGTCATCAAAATCTACAAGTTGTATTTATTGTTCATGATCACAAAATACCTTTGTCTAGTTCACTAGACTTATTGTGGTTTCATTAAGATGTCCTTAGGCTGGGCGCGGTGGTTCACGCCTCTAATCCTAGCACTCTGGGAGGCCGAGCCGGGTGGATCGCTCGAGGTCAGGAGTTCGAGACCAGCCTGAGCAAGAGAGAGACCCCGTCTCTACTAAAGGTACAAAGAAATTATCTGGACAACTAAAAAAATATATATAGAAAAAATTAGCCAGGCATGGTGGCGCATGCCTGTAGTCCCAGCTACTCGGGAGGCTGAGGCAGGAGGATCGCTTTGAGCCCAGGAGTTTGAGGTTGCTGTGAGCTAGGCTGATGCCACGGCACTCTAGCCAGGGCAACAGAGCCAGACTCTGCCTCAATAAAAAAAAAAAAAAGATATCCTTAATTCATTTGATCTTACAATTATATGCAGATGCTACTTGTGTACCCAGGTAATAGTTACATATTAATGAGAAAGTTCAAGCAAAAATGTTGTCCATAAAAAGATTTTTATAATTGAAGATACATGTAGTAGTGATATGTGTAACACCATATTAGGTCATTAAGTGTGAAATGTCCAATTTCCTTAAGTGATTAAGTTTGACAGTTGATATTTCTGACATTTTCACTTTACACTTCTTGTTTTATTCTTATTGTGAAGGCACATCCTCATTATTTCAAATGTGTGGTTTTTGGCTTGTGATTATCTTTCAATTTTTTTTAGAGCAACTTTTGTGAAACCATGTGTAAGTCAAAAATTCATGTCATCAAGTTCCATCGTGTAACCAATGCTGAGCGGACAGCCGGAAATATCAACAAAGTGTTTGGGAAGGATATGGCTAATGAATGCATAGTAGCTCCATAGTTCAGGAAGATCCATTCTGGTGATTTTAATCTTGAAAATGAGCCACGTAAGCAATCCAAGACCAAGGTGGATAATGATGAGCCGAAAGCTGTTGTGGAAGTGAATCCATCTCAACCTATGCATGAATTAGCAGCAAGGTTTGGTGTTACTATTCCAACAACATTGGACCATTTGAAACAAATCAACAAGATAAAGAAGCTGGATAGATGGGTACCTCATGATTTAAATGAGCATCAGAAGATAAATCGTCTTGAAGCTTGCCTTTCTTTGATGCATGACATAAAGGTGAACCATTTGTACACTGTATTGTTATGTGTGATGAAAAATGGATTCTTTCTGACAATCACAAGCATTTGCACAATGGTCAGATAAAGATGAAGTGCCGAAACAGAATCCAAAACCAAATATTCATCAAAAAAAGCTAATGGTGTCTGTTTGGTGGTCCAGCAGGTATTATTCACTACAGCTTCATGAAACCTCGTCAATCAATTACAGCAGATGTCTACTGCAACCAACTGGATGAAATGATGAGGATGTTTGCGATTAAGCCACCAAGATTGATCAATAGAGACAGGCCAATACTCTTGCAAGACCACACGTTGGAAAAAACAATTCTGCTCAAACTACAGACGCTGGACTTAGAAACCCTCTGTCATCCACCGTATTCACCAGACCTTGCACCAACTGACTACCACTTCTTCTAGGCTTTGGACCACTTCTTGCAAGGAAAAATATTCAATTTTCAACAGTCTGTGGAAAATACCTTTCTCGATATCATCACCACTTGTTCTCCACGCTCCTTCACTGCTGGCATAAACAAGCTACCTTTAAGATGGCAAAACTGTGTTGATAGTTTAGCGCATACTTTGATTAATTGGACTGCTTCTTGTTTGAGATATAATAAGCTTTTGATTTGAAATCGGACATTTCATATTTAATGACCTATATTAATTGAATATAGATGAGAAAATTCAGGCAAACATGTTGCTCGTGTAAATTAAAGAACAATCGAAAAAGAAAAGACCTCCCTCCTTTTTTTCTTCAATGACACATGTGCTTTCTTATAGCTTTAACAACTTGCTGTATTAAATACCTTTAATTTCTGCGACTAGAGAGCATAGTATCTTATTAATATTTGCTATATTTCTTTTGATACTAATAATATATTGAAACATATCATTAACATTAAAATTCTTTCTGTGGGTTTTCTGTGAATGCTATTATGTCAAAGAATTAATCGTGTACTTTTCCAAAAGCAGACAATCCTTCTTGTTAGCTCTTTAATCATGCTGTGAAAGCATAATTGCATTCTGTGCATTCTTGGTTGACATTAAAATGGTCTGCTAGTTGTGCCTAGTAGAATGTCATTCTTTCTCAATTATGTATTTAGATAAACTCAGGCAACAACTTCAGAGCAACATTGTATTTCTGCCCTCCCATCTGTCTGTAAGAGTGAAGACTAAGAGGTAGTTTCACTAATTGGTTAAACTATCTTCTCTACATGTTTAAAAATATGAATAAAAATATGTATAAAAAGAACATTTCACAAATGACTATTTTGTTCTTAAAGGCATATTTGGAAATATGTCCAGCCTAAGTCACTGTTACTCAGTATTACAGTAAATAATAAAGAATTATGGCTGTTCAAATATCACATGTATCTGATTATTGATCCGTTTACCTGCTCCTAGTTCTTAAGATTTAACTTCTTCTCAAGACTAACACACTTCTTTTTCAAATAATTTCTCTGCAAAACTTTACACAGAATTCTCATTTTATTAGCACCTCTTAATCATGACCTCTTTTGAATTTTCTCAAAGGCCTCTCTATAGCATGACCTTCTTCCTACTTAAACTTATTCCCTAGAGTTGGCTCTGTTCATGCTTTTATCTTCTTTACATGTAATATTCATCTAAAAGTTTTCATGTGTTTTTATTCAGACTGACATTTGTTCCTTTTTTCCTTGTTCGGAACTTTTATATTTCCAAAGGCTCAGTCTAAATATTATATTAGTTTTTTCTGCTTAATTCACTTGAAGATTCCTTTTTCCATCCTTCAAAGCTGATAATGTCTACAGCTAGCTCCTGTCAGCAAATTGACAACACGTCAATGGTAGCACTTTCCATGTGCTTTCTTTTAAGAATTTAATAGCTAGGTTATCACAATTAAAAAAGTAGTGTGTATTAAAATACCATAAAGAAAAATAAAAGAAAAATGAAAACATATGACAAGCATGTTAATTATTATTAACATGAAATCACTCATGCAAATAAGAAAATAGCCTGACAAGTAAATTTGAAATAATATGCATTTATAATTCACAGAACTAGAATTTTAAAATAGGTATATTTAAATTTTCCATTGTAAAGTATAAAATAATACTTTAAAATTATTGACATATTAACCTTTCAACAAGTAAATTATCCTGTTTTTTACAGTTATAAAGAATATGAGCTGGGCGTGGTGGCTCATGCCTGTAGTCCCAGCTACTCGGGAGGCTGAGGCAAGAAGATTGCTTGAATCCAGGAGTTTGAGGTTGCTGTGAGCTAGGCTGACGCCACGGCACTCTAGCCTGGGCAACAGAGTGAGACTCTGTCTCAAAAAAAAAAAAAAAAAAAAAAAAAAACAAATGGACACTGATGTAGCGCTGGTTCAAATAGAAACTGAACAGCAACCTGGCACCATGAAAAAGCAAATATTCATATTTCAGTCTTGGTGAGTCCACACTCGTGCCTACTTCCTAAGGAAATAATGCAAACACTTTGGAACCTTTATATATATAAAGTTTATCAGAAAATCATTTATAATACTAAAAAATTAAAAATGTTTATAGTTACAGAAAATAGTTAAAATGAATTCAGGAATATCAACTTGTAGGAGTATTGAGTGGTTATTAAAATCATAAATAGTTCTTTTTAGTTTAGTCTTTAATGTAAGCTTTTTAAAAAATACATATTACAGCTTTATAAACTTCTAAATGTAGGGGCTAGGCTATCATTTATTTAATATGTTTTCCCTATGGGATGTGTGTTCCATAATATCAGGGAATGTGTAGTGTTTACCAAGAAGACAAAGAGTGTACAAAAAGAGACACCCCAAAGTATCTATTTAATGGATGGGTAGATGTCACCTATGTTCTTCCTTCTCCCTATATTGTGAATTAAGTGTCAGTATTCTTAATTTTCAAAAGAGGTAAGCAAGACACAGAAATATTATGTGACTTATTCTAAGACACACAGCTTATACAGAAGGAGCCAGACTTTTAAAAACTACGTCTTCTGTGTCACAAATATGTGTCTTTTTTTTTCTTACACATTGTTTTTCTATAAATAAAGAGGAATAAAGAGATTGGAATTGGTTAGCTTAGGGAAAGGCTCTTGCAGTTTTATGGACCTGGGGACTAGGGGAAGGAAGAAAAGGGAAGGATGGCTAAAATGGAAAAGAACTAGGTACACAGTGATAGTGCTGAGAAGTGTTTTTAATGTTTGCAGATGAGGAGCCCATCAAAAGAGGCACCTAGGTGAGCATGGCTAGTCAGCAGCCCCTGAGTCCTTGACTGAATCTCCCCTCAGAGACTGAAATACACTGGCTATACATCAAGTCTGGTGGGGGAAGGCAGTTTTCCCCCATTAAATCTGCCATATAAATCCTTTGTAATTGCCTCTGGTCAGGTCTGAAAGATCGCACAACAGTTTTTGACTAATAGCTGGACTACTGCCTTGGGAGGTCCCAAAGACCATCCTCAGGGTCAATAATTTGCTACAAAAATTCACAGAACTCAGAAAAACTATTATCCTTATAGTTATGGTTTATTACGGTGAAAGGATATAAATGAAAATCAGCAAAGGGAAGAGGTGCATACAGCAGGGGAAAGGGGAAACGAGGTGTAACTCTTCCAGTTGTCATATCTCCGTGGGGTTGTGTGGACAGTGTTTATTTCTCTCAGCAATGATATACCACAATAACACATGGAGTATTGCCAGCCAGCAAACCCCACCTGAGTTGGTCACATAGATGCAGACGACTGCCCATATGGCTAACTTTACAGCCCCTCTAGGGGTTACGCTAATGTTACGTGACCTAAGCTCCACCATAAATCACATTGTTAGCATAAACTATCTGGCATGGCCCAAGGTCCCCAGATAAGCGAAGACACTCCTATCAGGCAGGACATTCTGAGGGCTAAGAAGTTACTTTCCAAGAACTGGGGACAAGGGGCCAAAAGTTTCTTTGGTCAAAGTTAATCCTTTACTGTGTACTGCCTTCATCTTCTGGATCATCGGTGTCTTCTGTGTTTTGGAATCATTTCTATCAACATACTAAAATGTTAAATAACATATATATAAAATCCAATGAAAAAGCAAGAAAAGCAATTACAATGCACATTCTTATTTGATCTAGTGTCTTTCCTCAGCTACTATCTTATTTCTCTGCTATGCCTTTTATGGAAAGTGTCTGAACTCTCTATCTCAGTTTCCTCTTCTATTCTTCTCTTCTCTAACCATTCCAATTGTATTCCAGTTGCACCCAACAATTGTAGCAGTAATTCTAGTTGTCCCCCCCAAATCTATTTTCTTCTTGTTACCTTACAAACAGAACACCCAAATTTTGTGAATGCCTATCTCTGCTTAGTTGGAGATTATATTATATTGCTTGTCCTCAGAAGTATATATAGTCACGTGACTATTTTAGGCACTCAGGTATAAAAAAATAGGTAAGTGAAATTCCCATTCAATTCCTCTAAAAGAAAGCAAATAGCATGTCTTACACCTTCCTTTTGCCAATTCTTAGCTGGAATGTGGATATGATGCTGGAAACTGTATCGCCATCTTCCCTCACCAGTTAGGAGCTCTGTGTTGGAGTTTTCAGAGGAACAAGATGGAGTGTTGTTAACCAATTTCATAAAGATTGTATTAGCACCCCTGAACTTGTTATATAAGTGGGTGTGTTAGGCTTCTTCAGAGAAACTGAGCCAATAAAATACATACAGTTACAAACAGGGCATTTATTATGGGAATTGACTCACACAATTATGAAGGCCAAGAAGTTCCACAATATGCCATCTGCAAGCTGGAGAATGAGGAAAGCCGGAGGTGTAATTCAGTCTGGTCATGAAAGCCTCAGGATCAGTCAATGGCGTAAATTCAGACTTGTGGCAAAAGATCTGAGAATGGTAAGGGAGGGAGGGAGGAAGCCACAGGTACAAGTCCGAAGGTCCAAAAACCAGGAGCTACAATCTCCAAAGGCAGGAAAAAGTGAATGTTTCAGCTCAAGAAGAGAGGAATACACCCTTTCTCCCCCTTTTTGTTCTATCTTGGCCCTGGATAGATTACTTGATGCCTAACAGGATCTTCTTTCCTATTCTACTGATTCAAATGCTAATCTCTTCTGGAAGTACCCTCACAGACACACTCAGAAATGTTTTACCAGCTCTTTGGGCAACCCTTAATCAGTCAAGCTGACATAAATTTAACCACCACAGTGGGCAATCCACTTCTACCTTGCTTTTAGTTACTAATGTTTTAGGGTGATTGTTAAAACAACTGATCTGATTTCCTAACTATTATAACAATGACCAAAAATTATTAAGAAGCAATGGCAAATTCTGTTCTCATTATATTCGAGTTGTATGCACCATTTGGTAGCTTACTATTTCCTGTTTTTTAAAAATAATTTCTACCTATAGTTTCCTCCTATCTCACTAGAAGTTTGTGAGGGATAGTTTTATGTGTCAACTTGGCTAGGCTATAGTATCTGGTGTTTAATCAAACACTAACCTTAGTGTTGCTGCTGATGGTATTTTATAGATGTGGTTAGTATTTATAATCAGTTGACTCTAAGGAAGGCAGTTACTTCAATAATGTCATTCTTATGTATTTTAACTATTACACTCATCTTTGAATTATCTACTACACTACTCAGAGTAATTTTAAACTGCATATATACCTCACTGTAACGAGATTCTTGTCTATAGGATCTACATTGGAATAAACACTAAGACACATAATATACATCCAACGTAAATTTTAGTTTTAAAATTCCACTACTATTTTTATGAATTATCTTTTCTTATATGGTTACTAGGTTGTTTGATGTGTAAGGTTTCAATAACTAATTCTCTTGGCTATATGTTGTAATTTTTTCCCTGGGATTAATAATGCCTTCATGTCCTCTATTATTTTCATTTATGTATTTTATTTTACCCACTTGGTCACTTCCAAACTCTTTTATCTTCCTCATTATTACCCACCTGTTCTTATCATTGAAGCTCATACCATCAGACTACACCACCCATTGCAACTTCTTCTTGTAATTATTTTGAGATTCCAATATTCCAGTTTCCTCTTACATCCATCACTTTCTTGCTCTACAAGACTATGCCTGTCATAAATCTTAATAATTTCTATGTGTCCCTATGAGGAATCTTTGCAATAACCAGTCCTCTTCATCGTTTGTCACCCTTTCCTCTATGGTCATATTTTCACAAAACCTCAGCTATTTATAGCCATTGGCACACACCAGATTTCATCGCGTCAAAAACAAACAAAAAAAGATGCATTTCTACATTTTCAGTATTAAGACCAACTCTCTGAACATCACTCTCTTCTTTCCACATCTCTTATTATCTCACTAAACCATAAATCTCATTGACCCTACAGCCTCTACACTCTATCTTGTGTTACGGTTTCCTCTTACTCATCAATATAATCACTTTTTATCCCCAACATCCCTGCTTGCATCTCCCTTTATCATAATTGAGTGGAAAAACTAATTAAATCCATTCTCTGTTCTCTTCCTCTGTTCTCATTCCTCTGAGCAGTTGAATGTGGCTGGTAGAGAAAAAAAATTACTGGTCTGATGGATCTCACTTTAAATTTATGGTTTCTAATTTGAAACCAATATTACAATGTTTATTTTATCCATTTTATCCACTGCTATTCTAAAAAGATTATTTTGTACTTTCAATTCTTCTATTTAACCTCAAAGACATCCTTCTTCTTTCTCAATGTCAGCTGATGAACACACTTCCCAATTTACTGAGAAAATAAAAATAATCAGAAAAGAAATTCTATTTGCCAATGTGCCTCCACAGTGCCCATATTTTCTCAATTCCATTCAGAAACTTCAGATGAATATTGCAAACTATTACCAAAGGTCACCTTTTCATGAATACCCTGTAAGCAGTTTTATTCATCCTCTTCCGCATCATTAATATCTTCTCCCTATTGGATCGTTCCTACCAGCATACAAACAGATTAACTCCAGTCTTTAAGACAAACAAGAAAAGGTAAACAAAATCTAACTTTCCCCTGACCTTATATCCCCCTACTATGACTTCTACCTGCTACTGCTCTGGTTTACAGAAAACATAAAAATTGTTCAATGAGTTACTTTTACCTTTTGCCTCCAACTGTTTTCTTTCTATTCCCCAATGAACCCATTTCAATCACACTTTACAGCTCTCACGGCTCCAGTATTATACATCTTGACACAATCAATAATGACCTCCGTATTAATAAGTGCAACGGTCAACAAGTCTAAGTGCTAAATTTATTTCTCCTCCTTCAACATTTGCATACTAATTCAGTCTCTCTTCCCTTGAAATACTTTATTTCTAAGATTTCTATGATGCCATTCTTTCTTGTATATAATTTTTACACCAAAGGTGTAAGTTCCACTGTGAGTCTGAGTCCTAAGGCAGGAGAAGACCAACGTCCCAGCTGAAAGAAAGTTCTATAGAGAGAGAGAATTCGTTCTTACTCAGCCTTTTATTCTGTTCAGGCCTTCAGTGGATTGCATGAGACCCACCCACATGCTTTACTGAGTCTATTAATTCAAATGTTAATCTCTTTCAGAAATACCCTCACGAACACTTGGAAATACTGTAAGAAAACATCTGGGCACTTTGTGGCCCAGTCAAGTTGACACATAGAATTATCACAAGTCCACATTTTGTGAAATTGGTACACATACACATCTTTGTATTTAATCTCCAAGTAAAAATAATAACAAGGTCATAATTCTGCCTACCGTGATACAACTATTCTGAGTACAATTGCAAAAGTACTAACCTCTTCCTCAGAAGAGGAAGTAAAGTCTTTGGGTGATGTTTAGATTTCTTTTTGATATCCCATAACTTAATTGTTATGATGTAAAATGAATAATACTTAAGTATGATAATATAAAGTTATCAAATCAATACATTTTCCATTACATGATAAAGGAATAATGGAGGAAAGAAAACAAAGATTGTATCTACACACAAG
>RJWJ010007583.1:0-57082 GCA_004363605.1 Indri indri | reverse complement strand
TTGATTAATCCAATGAAATAAGTTCAATAAATTGCTTCCCCAACAACAGATGAACTCTGGACTTTTTATATTGAATTTTATCTACTTCTTACTGGAAATGTTGTTATGATAGTGGAATTAGTTGGCAAAGGTTATATTTCAGCAACTTGGACCATAGACAAACTCTCTTCTATCCATTGACCTATAATTTTTTTTTTTTCCTTCTTACAGTTGCTTTTGTATGATCAGGGGTTACTTGAATTCTAAGCAGCCCTGATCTCAGAAAATAAGGCTTACTTCATGGATAGTTACTGTTCTCTGACACTGACTGAGTTGTCCAGACTGGCTATACCTATAGTAGAGGAAAAGGCAGCACCAAATCTTATGAACACCTACTAGCATGGCCATGGTGTCCTTTTTTGTTCCCACATCATATCAAGCCAGCGACGGCATGGCAGGGAAATGTGTTCAGGCTTTCTTTAGGGGCCACCTTGCAAATTCGTGTCTTGGGTAATTTCCTAGGATTTTCTCAAGAGTTTTAGAACTATACCATCTGACCAAATTTCCCTCTCTCATCTAGTGATTGCAATGGAGGAAAAAAAAAATTGGCTAGCTAAATCTTCCCCCATCTTACTTGGTTAACTAATTAAAGTGCTACCAAAGCTATCAATTCAGAGCTAGAATAATTTACAAGGGGAAGGAATTCTGCCAAAAATTTGCAAACTTCCTTCCTAATTTAAGCCAATCTTCTCCCAAGGCCATGATTTTGGGCCCTGAGGATTCAAGACAGCACTTAGATGTCTCAGAGCACGGTGATCATCATTTGGGAATGAAAGCAGTTTCTCTAGACAGTGGGACTGTGGCTTCCCCTTTGTAGAAACACAGAATGTTTGAGCTGGAAGGAGTCCTAAAAATCATTTGACCTGACTATTCCACTGTATAGAAGGTGAAATGAGATCCAGAAAGGCTTGACGATTCACCCAAAGTCACACAGCTCCACACAACTCTTCTGACTCCTGCTCAGATGTTCTTTCAACTACAACATGCATGTCCGGGCAGCTCCACCTGTCCATTGCTAGAAAGTTGTTGAGCCAGTTCTCTGAGATCATTAGGTGTCAAGCCTCATTTGTCTTTGTCACCATAGCACACGTACAGAGGAGGGGAATTAGAGTTTATTTGAAGCAAAAAAAAAAAAAAAAAGAAGCCTAAGAGACTCACTCCTCCAGCAGGTAGTCCAAACTGCGTAGGTGAATAAGGAACTTATTCGGAGCCTGCTTAGAGCTCTTACACAACATATTTTGCTCCCTGTAATTCAGTTTCTTCACCTGTGTTTGGAGGATATGGACCATGACAATCCTTAGGCCCACCTTGTACGATTATGTATAGTAATAATGACAGTTGGTGGACAGCTTCGGAATCTGCGGAGATTCCCTCTTGCCCTTTCTTTAAAGCCTATTTGGACATCTCTTTGAGTTGCTTATTTTCTTATTCAACATGGTTGTATATTAGCCAGGACAATAAGTGCTGCGCATTGTTTTCCCAATACCCCAGTGACCAGGTGGGTTTCCAGCGGGGGCACATTCAGGCGTTTGCATGCTGCATGTCTCAGGTGTGGCTCACTGTCCATCTGGCTTAACATAACGCCCTGCCGTTCTTCCCAGCCCAAGCACAGAAATCTCTCGCATCCCTATGGAGCAATCAGAGCCTTCTTGCACTTAAGACCCAGAAGCAGCTCTCACCAAACCACTGATATCTGCGTATGTGAGATGAAGCCGGTGTCCAATCTGTAATTCTGCTGTCACTGGGTCTGCGTTCGTTTTGGACAGAAAAGTTCCCATTTTTCCTATTTCAGGTGAAATCCAGGCGTCTTTTTCACTCGTGCTTCCTTGTTAAGACATGAGTAAGGAAACCCTGCATTATTTAGAAAACACACAGCATCCATTCCCCTGTAACATGGAACGGAAAGACTGGCTACTTTTATTTTGCCTGTTACATGGGATGAAATAGAAACCCCTTCTTCGTGATCACAGTGATCACCATGGTCACCATGGTTAGGAAGGCTGGGAGGGAGGCCTGGGAACTTCTGAAGCTCGAGTGTCATTTGACCTCAAACACATCTGATTGTCCTCTGGTACAGGTCACTGCTTTTCCAAAGGAACAGAAGAACATTCGACCAGCTGGGGCTGTTGCTGCATTCGGGGCTTCCCCCTCTTTTCTCTGCCTTGTCCACTGCAGGACAGTTCAAATGGTCGATCCCAGGGCATGCCTTGGCCTTGCTCTAGTGTACCCAGACTCACGGGGGCTTTGTGCTCTTCTCAGCTGTTACCACCCTGCACTCCATAGGGGTCAGTCATGGAGGAAGGCCTAGGCTGGCCCACGAGGGCATGTGTGGTCTGGCCTGCTGCAGCCAGCCTTCTCTGCATCTCAGCTGCTGACTAGGGTTTCTTTGGAGCCCCTTTCCTAGCCCCAAACTACCTGCCAATACCCCACATTTGTGCAAACAGCCCGTCTGTGGGTTGTCACCTCTGGGCTCTAGCTTTCACAATCAGCTCCCTCCTTACAGAAGAGAGGTTGGTTGTCAGTTACCAACTTGCAGTTCCAAGAGTCCAGGCCCCAGGTGATGCTCTCCCAGTCAGTGTGCTTGGAGACCCCTCGGTAAGGCGCTCTGCCCGCTTCTAGTAGTGCCACTGGCAGTAACACCTGTGGCCACGCCGCTTGCAATATTTCAGTCCTCTCTGGCGTTCTGTGCTCTCTCAGGATCTGACCCTGTGTGTAAAAACTTGGGGTTATAGCTCCACGATGTTTAAGTAGGGCAGTAGCATGTCTTCATATACTTGTTCACCTGCTGCCAGGTTAAAAACTTAAATACTCCCTCGGAGGTGTCTCCTCGTGTCGCATCTTTTTCCAATTTACAAAGACCTTTTCTAAACCACAGACAATCATTTTAGGGCCACATATACCTCCTAGTCTAATATTGAGTGATGTCTTTTATCCCCTTTTTGTCCATGAGATTAAAGAAAAATTCTTTTCTGCTTGGAACCCAGGTACAGCTATTGATAGATCTAGTCAAAATGGCTAGACCCGCAGTTTCTAGGGTCCAGTGCAAACCCACAGTCACATGGAGGCTGAGAGCAGTGGGCCCAGGCGGGGATGCGGTGCCGTCACGGAGCCTCGGCTGGGCATGCAGTGGACGGTCACTTGTGCACGAGTCCCAGTCTGCGCAGCTGAGAAAGGTAACGTGAAAGGTAGCATCGTGGCAAGAAACCGAATCAAAGCCCAGTAGTTAGTCCAAACTACTTGCTAGTCATCCATTAGAATTTACAGAGAATATAAGCTCCCTCCTCAAAAAAAAACAAAAACAAAAACAAAAAAACCAGCATTTGATTTAACTCTATGTGATCACCTGTGTGATCAACAGGTGTCCAAATCTCATGCCAGATAATATCTGTATCTCTTTGGGAGGGTTAAAATTTTAAATCAGGATTATTTAGAAAACAGTTTGCAAACTCCTAAGTGAGGTGAGCACATTAGCCGTTTTGTCCGTGTTGTACTCTTAAGCATTTTTCCGGAATCACACAGAATTTCCATTCAGTCAAGGCAAGTGAGCGTGGTAGGCGTTTTCCCTGAGAACCAGGAAGCGTGCACATTTTTACTTCTGTGTTAAACTGTGAACTAAACAAGGAAATACACGAAGGAGTAGCAAAGGTTACAGAGTGGAAACACTGGAACAAAACACGTCCCCGCTAATGGGAGCCAACGTGAGAGAGATTTGCATCCCGGGGTCCTTGATGCTCACGAGACAGCACCCGTTAGAGCTTAGCAAGCTCATTTCCTGGGCCCACGGTGACCTAAATGGGTCTAGCTGATAGAATTAAGAGCATTTTAGAAGGATACTGAGTTCCAGGTACAGAGAGGCAAGTTATTGAGTTTTGAAAGGTCACAAATACTGATGCAGGGGGGTGTAAAGACAGATGACACGTGGCAGGGACTGATTTTGAAGTGCTTTTTGTGCAATTATAAGGTAAATAAGGGAACAGTTGTTAGGGTTGTTTTTTTCCCTCTGGATTTTTCTACAAAGTTACACAAATCAGATACTGACTCCTCAGAAGAGTCCACTATATTCTTTCTCTCCCTATTCTTGGGCACCATAATATACGTAGTGTTTTGGGGAGACTCCATCCCCATCCCCCGTTCTCTTATTGCCTCTGGCTCTCCCATCCCTCCTCACTCTCAGGGGTCTCAGGTGTTTCCTTCGGGGGCCCAGTGATCCTTCAATAGAAGGCTACTTCTGTTGCTGTCACTCAGCATGTCCGTAGACGACAAAAATCTTTTGGCTTTGAAAGGGATACACTCTTTATCTCAGCCCATTACATGTTTGTCTTCTATTTCTCCTGTCATTTGTCCAAGCTCTACTCACCTACCTGGGAAACCAGCATTTGCTTTGAGACGGTTCGGCTCTTAATAAGAAGTTGAGCAGAAGTTATAATAAGTCATTGCCTTGCCTGCTTGGAAACCGTGATAATGCTCCTTAGTTGTAAGAAATCATCTTAACAACGCTGGCTGGTGGCAGCTCATTGACGAGGGCTGTGTGAAACCTGCTATAAATAGCACATGATGCATGTAGTATAGGGTTCTTCTGTGTGGCATTTATTTATTTGTAATTTATACCCTGCCTGCTTCTACAGAAGGATTTGATCTGGCTAACAATAAAAGACAAATCTATAATACAGTGGTTATGTATGTAGAAACTGAAGTTCAAAAATCAGATGGAAAGGAGAAGGGAAAAGAGTTACGTTTGTAGTTTTTTCTTCCTCACCAAGGCGATAGGAGGAGATTATGTTTTCAGCCTCCCCTCTCTGGGACTCACTGAGATGTGCTCCAGAGGAGACACGCAATTCATCCCTCCCAGAAATCAAATAAATAAAAACATGGCGGACATGGGGAAGGAACCTATATTGAGGAAGAAAAAAGTAGAAGTCTTGGAGGATCTTACTTTTGGCTGAGAGGCAGTATGGCAGGAAGGCCGTAGTGTAAGCACAACTACAGAGTGATGATATTTCTCCTAGAGGTCTGGTTATCTACTTCCCAGGTCCATATTGCACCTGCCTGGGATTATGTGGATCACTGATTTGTTCTACACTCATTTGTGCAAATCAATTTCATCGGGAGGCGGGGAGAAAGCAAGCAGGGTCTAACAGTGGATTTTATACCTACCAGTAATAGTTTTTAGTAATTAAGCATCTGTCCCAAAGATAGGGCAAATGGCCTAAAATTAAACAGGGATATTTTCTATTAGGTCAAGTTTTCTCAACCTCAGCATTCATGACATTTGGGGCCTGGTAGTTCTTTGCGGTGGAGGTTGTCCTATGACTTGTAGGATGTTTAGTAGCACCCCTGGGTGTCACCCTCTTGTTGCCAGTAGAACTAACCCCAAGCACTGCCACCTCAGTTGTGCCCATCAGAAGTTTCTCCAGACATTGACCGATGTTCCCACCTCAGGCGAGGCACCAGTGCTCTGCATGTAACCGTTGATTTAGGTAGAGTGTGAGAACCTGCCTGCACGCAGACTACCCCACAGAGCAGGGGACTCCACAGATCCTTCCTGGTTCTGTCTTCCCCAGTGAGGGATCCATAGGCCCAGGAAAGTGCCAGAAGCTGTGGGAACTCCTGTCAGGGCTCCAGTAACATGTCCTTCCCTCCTGTTCTCATGAGGTCTTTATGGACCTTGCCCCTCCAAACATATTTGGGGAATCTGGAAGCATTCCTGCTAACTCAGCAGATGCAAGTAACCCCAGCATCATTCAAAATAACCCCAGCAACGTTCCTGTGTGCTTCCTCTGACAGTGACCAAATCAAAAGTCACTTTTACAGGGTGTTACCTGGTGAGACCAGGCCTTCAACTCTGCCTGAAGCTCGTTCCTATGGTCACTCTGACTTCCCATCAAATAACTCGAATAAATCCTTTCTTCTTCATCCAATGGGAAAGAAATGTTTGAAACACAGAAATTGAATTTCATTATGGTCATGCCCAAGCACATGGTACAATTGCTATTAGTTTTCCAGGGGGAGGTCCAATTTCTGGTTTCCTAAAGTGGTTATTAGCACTTTGCACACGTTGTTTGTACGTCAAGTCCATAAAGAGATTTGTACTCTGAAGGTGTTTACATCTTTTGTCCTTTTTTTTTTTTCTTTTTATGATCACACCTTTGCTTTGTAATTGGGTTGCATAGATACCCTAGCTCCAGTAGGATCAATTGTCATACCAATCAAAAATAATATTTTTTTATATAGGTATCATGTGGAAGCTAAGTTTCTCAGGTGCACAGAATAAATTAGTTCGTATGTGATTCTACCGCACCTTCCATCTAAAATCCCCAACGTACTTATGAAGTAGCCCTTTTATCTTTATAATTCATCTGTAAAATTGAGAGGAAGCCCGTAATAATGAGCGAGTTTTAGGGATGGAGTGTGAGATGGGACTCAATTTCAGGTCTTCACGAGGCCTCTCTAATTGGCTCGGAGGTGGTCTAGAATTGGTCAGTCTCAGTGTATTAAATCACGATGATGAAATAAACACAGGGTGACCGTATCTTAACAGAAGAATTCAGCCTACTCTGTTGGCATTGGCATCTCTTGGCGCTAATTAGAATTTTTCATGTTTAAATCAAAAGGGAAAAAAATGGTGTGCTGCATTTCCAAGGAGAGGGCTCCTTCATTCTTGCCTGGTAATGAGGATGCTCTCGAGAGACACTTGGCCTCTGATATTATTCAAGAGCTGTTTTTTTGCACTGAGAATTTTGCTGACCTGACTCTTTAGTCCCCATGCACCAGGCAGTGTACAACATGAGAGACCAAGTCAGTCTATTATGTTTCTGTTTCTAGATCAGCTATCACTCTCGGTCCCCTATTATCTTGAGAAGGATGGAAAGGAAAAAAAAATGAAAAAAAAAAAAGTCTGTGGTGTGTTCTTTTATGGAATCTTTTCTTCATATATTTTTATTCCAAGAGCTACGTATGTACCAATTAAAGTTTTTCATACTTTTTTTTATCTTCAAGAAAAAGCAATTATTTGCTTTTTCATTAATAATTCGTAATAGTGAAAGAAGACGTTTCACCTACATTTTCTGCACATATTTTTTTGAGAACAAATACTTGTCTTATAGATTAAATCATAATACATAGTAGCTTAAACACTGTGCTTTGAGTGAGATGATGGGAATCAACCAAAATCGGTGCAGTGGATGCAGAAATAATTTCCTGAACAAGAACGAAATGCCTGCAACGGTATCTGGCACTTAATAGATACTCAGTTTGACTAAATGAATGACAACTATAAGGATGGATTATATCCATTTGTCTTTTATTATTTTTTTCACATGTGGTTGTTTGTCCTCTAGTAAGTAAAGATTAAAATTTAACTAAATGTATCCTGAGACCAGTCTCTGTCCCAGTATCAAGAGTATGTTAAAAGAAAAAAAAAATAGTAGATTAAAAAAAACTAAAATAAGTATTCTTAATTAATATGGACAGTTAGTTAAAACTCCGCAAAAGCAATCAGAGGCAGGCGAGTTACACCTACTTTGGTTCATTTCATTTTTCCAACTAATATGTGTCGAGTCTCCTGTAGGCCAGGTTCAGGACAGGTACCACAGATGCCATGATAAATACATCTTTCCCACTCTGAATCATGTCCCCAAAGCAAACCTCGAGGGTAGGGGAAAGTTAACATTTTTCAAACCTGTAGCAGGTCCCAGTGGCAGAGAGAAGTGAACAGAATTCTGAGAATGACGGGAATGAGATACCAGATAGGAAGGTGGCTGAGCCATGGGGCCGGGTATCCCTGCTTAGAACCGAGGGGTGGGGAGATCAAGAAGGGACGTCTCAGAGAGTGAAACTGGTAGATCCCCTCATTTATTTGCTCGTATTGAGAGGTTTACAGTTCTTTTTGGAGATTTGGGAGAAAAATTGCTTTCACCAAAAATTAATATAATTATTAACTACAGGGGAAAAAAGTTGTCAAGAAAGAAGAGTACTCATAGCAAATAAGTAATTTAAAAGCAAGCAATGATAAATAGTTATAACACTGCAAACCGTGACTATCAATTTAATCACCAATAATATTGGTAGGATGGTGTTAGGGAAATGTGTTCCTGAAGGGTGATCTAAATCTTTATCCTCAATACGGGAAACAAACAGATAATTACTAATATCTAAAAGCCAGTTGATATCCATAAAAGCATATTAGCTATATTTAAAAATACCAGAATAAATTCTGGAAGATACAGAGCAGGGGAGAGTGGGAGAAAGGAACTACTCCTTTTTATTGTAAGTCATATAAAATCTTTGTACTTCTTAAATTACGTACATATACATGGTTCATTTTATTCATTTGAAAAATATTTAAGGGCTTCATAAAATTTTTAAACATTTTTAAAGAAAGGGAAAAGAGTGATTTCTACCAATCATAATAGCCCAGTTTCTGCTGACATTTTAATTCCTACTTTGGGTATAACAAGGTTAAACCCAAACTAGGCCAAGTATCCTCCTGCTCTCGAAATTTTTGGGTTACACACAATGGAGGGTTCTTTCACTCCCTGGCCCTGAACTTGTCATATCCTGCTCACAGGATCATCTGTGCACTCAGGATTGCGGAGTAAAAAGCACGCAGCCCTTCAAGAGTTCATGACCCAAAAGAACGTAACTCAGAATTCACACGTGGTCAGAAATACTTTTCGTTTTCTTCATGTGATGTTCTGTGGACTGGGAAGCTTAATTTCAGACCCTGGACTCGGAGCTTCAGGGTGATGAAAAGGTGTCAGGAATACCGAGCAAGAAGCTCTGGTGTTGGGAATCAAAGGCATCTCCCATTACCACAGACCATTCTAGAAGGATGTTGCAATGGAAAGTTAAAGTACAAATTCTGCTTTGCTTCCAAGTCATTATTTTTTCTAAAATCTAAACTTCCTGAATACTCAGAGACATTTCTCAGTTGTAATCTTAACTGCCATCTCTTTTGAATTTTGATCCATTTAACATTCTCTATTTAATAGATAATAAATGTGAAAATATGGCCAAGTTCATCTATATAAAGAAAAGGAATATTTTCTGTGCAGTAGATTTTTTAGAAAACTCTCCCTGTTATTTTTTGTAGTCCTTTAAATGTATCTCTCTGTCCCCCTCTCTTTAATTTCTCTCTCTAATGGTTTTCTGAAATGTAACTTTAACCTGTTAGAACACATCCTTTCTCTTGGTTCCTACTTACAGCTTTTTCGAGGTATAAAATTGAATCAGATTTGGGCCTAATCCCAGCCTAGAACTGTATGTTGTTTGATAGAGGCATTCACAGAACATAGATTAGGGTTGTGAAAGTCTCTCCAAAACACAAGCATCTCACATTTCTAGAAGCTGTGTGTATATGAATATGAGTAACAAGCAGAATTTGTTCCTGTGTTTATCATCATCTCCTCGTTTGATACAAAAGCAAAAATCTCCTAAGTGGTATTTTATAGCTGCCAAAAGCTTCTCATCGTTTAATCTCTTTTCAATTTTCGACCAGCAGGACTGTGGCTGTGTAACATTTCTCACTGCCAAACAGGGACAAAAAAAAAAAGGGTACAACATTTGAGAAGTCACAGGTCACAGGGATGAAGGGCCTGATCAGATCTTTGCCAGCTGTTTAAGTCGACGGCCTGCAGGGGCCTCATTATCTTTTTCTTGGTGAGAACACATATAGCCTTCATTTAAAAGGGATGTCAGCCGTCATTATTTTATGGCAGTCATCAACGATGGCTGTGGTACCCATAGTCATAAAATATGAAATGATACCCATTCCGTATCATTTGAGCTGGAACTCAAATTCTTGGGCCCTGTGCACAGAGCCTGTGCAAAAATACTGCTATTTTAAGATGGGGAAAATAGGAGTGCAGGACCTCTAAATGGATAGACCTTGAAAACAATATATTTATTTCAAACCCCAGGCTCACAGATACCAATTCCGAGTGCTATCTTAAGATTTTTAGAATCTAAAGACTGGCACAATTTGATAGGGACCTCATTTCTCCAGGTCCTTGCTTGGGAGAGTATGGTGGCACCATCTCACTGTTGAATACCCTCAACATTTTCTCCAACACTCCGTGACCTGTGGTTAAATACAAGGAACTGGAATCTCTTAAAGCCTATTACTGTTGGTTTATATTTTTAGTTTGAGACTTAAAACTCTCCCCTGCCTCCCAGTGACCTCAGATATAACTTTTCCTCTAGGTAAGACTCTAGCGCTACTCCTGAAATTTATTTTATACTTACTGATCTATTGAAATGGCAAGTCTGAATCCAGCATTCTCATATTCATATCATGAAGAATGAACAGGTGCGCTTCTGCCTCTCACCTCGTTGTATAGCTGTGAAATTAGCCACATTAGCTGTAGACCTGGGTGTTAATGAAAGCAGTGGCTCCACCCCAAGTCTTGGGATCAAGACCTTTTTCTTTTATTATGCCTTTTCTCTTTGCCCATATTTTACTAACAGTATATTTGGTGTCATATTCTTGAGTTTTCAGGACTCTTATTACAAATGCAATAGAAACAACATGAAATAATTAATTTTAGAGGATTTTTCTGTCTTCTCTCTTCCCTGAGTCTGGACACTTGGGCAAACCATAGTGGTACATGTAGGTTTACACTCAGGGAAAGCCACCTAGTGGCTTTATTCTTCCCCTAATAAGCCACGTGGCACTGGCTAATGCTGCTCCTCTGAACCCCACTAAGCCAAATCAGTACAGCCTACCTGTCAAACCGGTCTGGAAGCAGGAGGCATATCAACAGATTGCTTTCCTAGCTGGGTTCCTGGTTAATCTTAAGGCATTTGCTAAATTTAATTAGCACATACTCCGAAGATTATTAGAAAGTATTGGGTTTTGGCAGGTACAGATTTAATTTTGATGAGGCTTTAAGTACCTATAAGACATTTTAATGATACATTTTTGGAATAATTACAAAATACATTTTTTTCTCCTACTTTTAGTTACAGGAATTGTTTCTCTCTTCTCCCCGCCCCACCCCAAATCTGGTAAAGTACACGTGTCCTTTATTAAGCATTGATAACACCCACTGAGAAGTTAAATATCTCAGGTTTAGAAACATGGCAGGAAGGCATCCTTAATAAAAGAGACAGGCTAGCTTCTGGTCATCCTGCTGTTTCTTGTCTATGGGAGATGGGGGAGTTAATAGTCTTCAATTCAGGGTTTCTCAGCCTTGGCACCGTTGACATTTGAGCCAGATGCAGGGTTGTCCCATGCACAGTGGATGTTTAGTAGGACCCCTGGTTCTATCCAAGCCACTAGTACCACCTTCCAATTGTGACAGCCAAAAATGTCCCCAGGCATTGCCAGATGTCCCCTGGGGAGCACAGTCATCTTCAGCTGAGAACCGCTGCCCTGATTCTGTCCTCATCTCCTGCCTGTCCTTTTTTATCAGCCCCTCTCTGTTTTGAAAGTGCTACAATTGAGATTTAAGAATCAGCTCGGTCCTCGCATGACTTCAAAATCAATTAGTGGCCTCTGAACGTCTAAAGATATTTTAGGATGCTAATGGTTCGGGAAGGAGAATGGAGCAGAGAATGAAATCTGGAGCGGTTGTTTTACCATTTTAATTTAGCTCTATCAGCAAAACTAGAAGTATGATAAAGAACAAACCTCGGATCTTTATCAACCTAATAGCCTGAGACCTTCATCTTTCCCCAAACTCAAATGAAGCCCTTCATTTCCCTCATAATCCCCGCAGGAAACAAGCAGAGAACAATAAAACTGCCGGAGGTATTGAGCTCTCTGCTAAGTTTCTCACCAGCTTAATGTTTCTCTCCTGCCCACACTTCACTGTGCAGGTTTCAAATTTGTCCCTCCATAAAACTATAAATTACGGTGTATCATGGACATTTGTAATCGCTAACGAATAGTTAAAAGTCCAGGCTCTGTGGGGTTGAAATTAAGACAGGTATAGAGTTTTGATCTCCTGATCCTTTTCATTAAGAGTGGGAAGGGGCGGTGCGTGGTGGCTCACACCTACAATCCTAGCACTTTAGGAGGCTGAGGCGGATGGATCACTTGAATCCAGGAATTCGAGACCAGCCTGGGCAACATAGCAAAACCCTGTCTCTACAAAAACTGAAAAAAAAAAAAGAAAAAAGAAAATTAGTAGATAGCGCAGCATATTCTTGTAGCCCTAGCTACTAGGGAGGCTGAGGCAGGAGGATCCCTTAAGCCCGGGAGTTTGAGGTTGCAGTGAGCTATGATCATGCCACTATACTCTAACTCATGTGACAGAGCAAGATTCTGTCACTAAAAAAGAAAAAAAAAAAAAAAGAGTGGGAAGGAAAGATTGAAATACAGTGGTTAACAGAGAAAGAGGAAACAGGAATTTCTATGGGATGATTGCAGACATGTCTATAGTCATGCTGTGAGCACTTAAATAAAGTCCTTGTTTTTTATTAGCACAGTTGATATGGCTAATCTATTAACAGAGGACCAAAAAGTTTGTCTTCACTGTAGCTGTGTTGATTTGTGTGGATATAGCATCTTCCCGCCTTCTCCATCTACCTAGGTATTTATAAGGATTAAAGTTCATTATAGTCCTCAGAAGGGAAAGTTCTCATCACACTTGGTGCTGGGGTCTACCATCTAGCACCATTTTGATCAGTTTTAAAGCTCTCTGGGCTAATTACATCAGACTGAAAATGTAACCTTCATGTGGTCGTCTGCCTCTTACAAGCCTATTTCTGCCCTCATCGGTGAAGAGCATCTCAGATTGTATTTCGAGAATGCATAGCATTTTCTCCCTTTGCATGAAGGTTTTTCTCTGATCATCTCGAAGGGTTGTAGCTTCTCAGCATTTGTGCCGAGCTAGTGGTGAGACCACATGACATCACTGAAAGAGTCAGATGTTTCATGGCTGGAATTTTCATTGACACAGACACATATTGAAAAGTGCAACTTGGAGCATTCAGCCACTAGCGGAATTCCGATATTGATTCTTTTCAATATAACTAATATAAATATGTCTAGAGCTTCTAAGTAAAGGTCTCTGTCTCTCCATACCACCAATCTGATTTGAGCGGTCTAAGAATCCAGACAATCAGAATGACTTTTGGGCAGGGTGATTGTAATATCTTCTGGCTGTGTTTAATGCCTCCTACTCCTGGCACATTAAGAGTTCACACGCATACATTGCAACCCATGCACCTACCCACCTATAATTTCTGCATGGGTCTGATTTTGCTGTCTTAATATAAGTGTCTCTTTCCGGTGCCTCAGAATCCTAGAACAAGCTTCCCTGAACTACACGCATAGGGGAATTTCCTCTGTGTGGGTGACAGAGCCCTTATTTGGGCATTATTTACTGTTTTTGAGGAAGCCAAGGCAGCAGCCTGGTCTCTCTAATTAATTAATTATTGAATCCACTGGGCATGCGTCGTCTTCTATTAGAAAGATGCAGGAATGCTGCCTGGTTTGCAATTTTAGCCTCTAGATAATCCTTTCACACTGAAGGAAACTAGAGAAAAAATGCACGCAAACTGTAAGATTTCTTGAACCCACTTGCAACATTTCTCCTTGAAAAGAAAAACTAAACTGATTTTCAAGTGAATTCTCCCTTGTTTCTGGTACTTCTACTCTTCTTTTCGGCATATGTAATCTAAGTGAAATGTTTTTCCTGGGTGGAAAGTTTGGAGTCTCACATCCTTGCAGTAGCGTTACGTGAGGGTCTTTGAACCAGGCCACTTTCAAGCAGATATGGGCTGTTCTTCAGAAAATGCAAAACGCTAGTGTAAAGGAATTACATTATTATGCTGGAGGTGGTGTTCTCTTTTCTGCCCTTCTAGACATTCACTGGTCAAGGTCAAGATGGACGAGACATACATGTCAAAGAAGAATAAGACCAAGACCCAGCTCCCAATGTCTTCAAACCACTGATTTTTGATAAGAGTGAGGTCTGTGTTCTTTTAGGAGATTACACACACGCCTCTACTCAAAAGATTATGCTAAGGATTCCCAAATTAAATAAATTCTTCTCTCTGTCAAGTTCAGCAGAGACTTGTCAATCCAGGAAGTAATGTAGGTGACATGAGAACAACTGGAAAAACAGTAAGATTAAAACAATATTAAGTAATGTTTTTATATAATGCAAGGGATTGGCATGCAATTTAGTAAATTGAACACTTTGAGTATTTACTGTGTGTCATTATGCTGGACTTGGGAAAGGCAGATAAAACATAATCTCTGCTTTAAATTTGCAGATTACTAGGGGAAAAGGGAAGTTGAGAAGCAGGAGTCACCTGTTTAGGGAAAGAGGAATCCAGGGGAAACGTACTGCATTTTTTTCCTACAGGGTAAAAACAGTCTTCAGAAAAGTAGTGAGATGTCAGAAACAGCTGGACTCAGGAAAGGCATTTATGGAGTAAAGCACAGCAAGAACATTGGAAGGCAGTCAGGAGCCAATTAAATGAGCTCCCTGTTGACCCTGTTTTTTTTCCTGATTTCCCCTTTAGTTTGGACGTGATTACCATTACGCTGCTTCAATCCAGTCATGAAATACCCAGGATTATAAAAACATGGGCTCCTATGTCCTGGTTGATACTTGTCAGTAACACTCTAAGGAAAAAATATTATTTTTTATATTTATATAAATTTAGGGACTACAAGAGTAATTATGTTACAAGCATATTGCATAGTGGTGAACTCAGGGATTTTTAGGGTATCCATCACCTGAATGATGTACCCTGATTGTACCCATTGCGTAATTTCTCATCATCCACCCACCTCTCTCCCTCTCACCCTCGTGAGCCTGTATAGTCTATCATTCAACACTCTACATCCGTGGGTAGTTCTTAAAGACTAATAATTCTATATGTAAATGTACCTCTCTCTGCTCCAAATATGGGTATGTGTATACATATAAGTGAGTGCGTATCTCTAATAAAAGATAGATACCAAAATTATAACAATTATTATCTTTAAATGACAGGATCATTGATTCTTCTTTATTTTCCATTTTTTTTTTTTTTACAATAAACATGATATCAGTGAGAGAAAGAAATGTTGTAATTTTAAAAGAATGACTCTGACTTGATAAATATGTTTAATGTGTATTTGCTTAGGTGAAAATGAAATGTTGCCTTACATGTACTATATTTTTCTAGCATAACAGAACCAGTGCTTGCTTGTAGTTAGTATTCATCCAACCATACCACCTAAGTGTAGCACATTTGTTAACCAATAATTGCATTCCTTCAAACATAGATACAGCATTGAGTTCAAACACCTATTCCCAGTGCAAATAGCAGAATGATTCATTAGCAGATCTTAATGATGTTTCTATCTGTTTGACTTCACCTGCATCTTATAAACAAACCAAAAACGTATTCTTTGAAAGAAATTGTTTATCCAGAGAAAATGTCTTGTATCTGAGCCTTCCTGGTTAGCTGTAACTCTGAACATAATCACGTATAGGCGCCATTACTTCTACACACAGTGCAGGGATATTCAAGTTGCCTCTGTAATCAAGAATAAGGACCACACAAGCCAAGAGTAGAAAACAATTTGTTTCTTCAGGCCATGGTACATTTATCAAGATGCTTCTTTTAAAAAAAAAAATTTCATAATACTATGGGGGTGCAAACATTTTGGTTACATATATTGCCTTCGCATTGCCCAAGCCAGAGCTGCGAGTGTGCCCATCCATCAGACAGTGCACTCCACACCCATTGGTTGTGAATTAACCCATCCACTCCACCCCCCCACCTGCCCAACACCAGCGAATATTACTTCCGTGTGTACACCTAAATGTTGATCAGTTAGCACCAATTTGACGGTGAGTATGTGCGGTGCTTGTTTTTCCATTTTTGTGATACTTCACTTGGAAGAATGGGCTCCAGCTCCAACCAGGGTAATACAAGAGGTGCTAGTTCGTCATTGTTTTTTATGGTTGAGTAATACTCCGTGGTATACATATAGCACATTTTATTAATCAACTCCTGTATTGATGGACACTTGGGTTGTCTCCACATCTTTGCAATTGTGAATTGTGCTGCCATAAACATTCAAGTGCAGATGTCTGTATTATAACATGACTTTTTTTTCCTTTCAGTAGATGCCTAGTAGTGAGATTGCTGGATCAAATGGTAGTTCTATTTTTAGTTCTTGGAGATATCTCCATATTTCTTTCCATGGAGGTTGTACTGATTCGCAGTCCCACCAGCAGTGTAATATGCTTCGTTATCATTAAAAATACTGGTTTTGAGCTCCTGTTTGTTTCTGTACGTGTGTGTAAGTGCTCATGTGTTTATGTACACACCATCTTTAGGAACCAACCCCAATGTTATATAAATATTACATTCATTTCTTAAATTTATTCAGTCTTTTTAATGCTTAATCTCCATGTTAGGGAATAGGAACTATGTGAGGAAGAGTTTACCGGTTTACAGCATTAATTTTCTATGATTACTGTCTAGATTCTAATCTTTGTAATGAGTGCTATATAGACAAATGCTGTCTTTGTAGCTTATACAAAAACACAGTCAGCCGTCCACTTATCTATGGTTGTTCTCTGCATGGTTTATCTATTGGCAGTGTGCAGGCACTTCCTGGTTAATTATAAATGAAGACAAACTAGAAATAAGTATAGACAACGGTTTTGGACTTCTTATATCTTTTAATTTAGATTGAAGAAATCTGCATACATAAGCATGGTAAAAAGAAGCCAGGGTGTTTCTCTATATCCTTACTTTCAGAATTAACAAGATAAAGTGGTGTTCCAAAGACAATGCAGATATTAATAATTTTCTGTTCTCATTTTCATGAACTATAGTCAAAGGACCCAGAGTTTCAGCAATAGTCAGATCATTTTTTTCCTTACTAGAAAATAATTGAATTCTACTGATTGCTATGTTGTATATCGCTTGAAAGTATACCACATATACCTACGGAACAATCTGGAGTCCTTCTGCAAACAGCGAATCATAGGGTAGCATCTGCAGGAAGGAAAGAATGAGTGTGTGTTCGAATTAAAACAGGGGGAAAAAGCCAAACACATAGCTCTTCTTTCCAGAATGTGGTCTTCCATTTCTCATTTTAGTCATCTTGTCTTTAAAGTACAAAATTGCTATGTAATTACATGGCCTAAATCAAGAAACAACCCTGTACTTTGCAATAATGTTCATTTTATGATTGTTAGCATCATTAACAAGTGGCACAGAAGTGGCTACTCCCGCAATATCCTCAGAGGCCTGAATGCTCAAAGAAATTAAAGATCTCCAGCTCCCGCTAAGGTCAACAGTGAGAGGCTGCAGATTATAAGGGTTAAAGTGATAATCCTTGGCAGTATTCAAGCTGGGCTCTGATGATGCAGTGGTGTCATTGACACGTGGAGTTCATTCTACTTTGGCATGATATTGTGCCATAGAAGTCTCCTGGACAAGGTATTAAATACTGACTCTATAGCCAAGAGATTATAATCTGATATATCTAACACTAATTTAGGCATCTGTAAAAAGCACAAGCAACAGTATAGGGTCTGGTAAAACAACCCAATGTCAAGAACAAAAATAATCAGGAGATGATTCTGCATTTTTATCACATACCAAGATTCAGCCTGTCTTTGAGATTATGTTCTTAGAGAAAGAAGAAAGTACAAGAATCCTGTGACATTTCCATAATCACATTTGTCAATCAGATTTCTAGAATCGTTGGAGGAGAATATTTCTGGAAGGGGGGTGGGAGAACTTCTCAAAATAACATAGGGGAAATACGTTGAATGGGCAAGAGAAGTTGCAGACCCTCAGCTCAGACCATGACAGCTGAGATTACGAAAAGCAACCATTTAACGTATCTCTGAAAAATAATTCCGTAGCACCAGGAATTCAGAATAGAGTGTGGCTGAGGATTGAGGCTGTGGCTTCTGCTCCGTCACTGACTTGGTGTGAGCCTGTGGGCACCTCACCGCCGCCATTCATGTTTCCTCCTCTCCGCAGTAATATTAACTTACGTGGGTGTCAGAAGCCTCCATTAGCCCTGATAAAGCAGTTTCTAATATGATAGATTGTACCAAGCAGGCGTATTTTACTCTTCTTTAATGATCGCTACCCTGGATTACAAAGTGAAAACACTATAGAAAGGAACTGCTATCTTTCTATTGCAGGGCAGGGCCAGGAGTTCCAGCGAAGAAGCCAGGGAGTGGAATTTGCATTGCTAATACTCAGGAGCACCTTTGCAAATCCCGATAATTTTCAGTGAGGCTGAGATACTGTGTTAAGAAATAGGCATATTTTATCTGTCCCTTTAAATCTCTTCAAGGTCTGGTAGTCTCAGCCTCGCAGGTGTTTGGCTGTGAGGTCATGTGACTCCAGGCTCTGCTCTTAGAATGTTTCTTATCTGTCAGGGATAGTGGGATGTTCGCGTGGTCTGGCCCCTACTGTATCGCATGACATAACTGAGTCAGGGAGGTTCAAAGGAGATGGCCCTGGGTGAGAGTAAAAACAGGAGAATTTATTTTTCTGGTATCTATAATATATATAAACTGTGACAATCTGGATGGGAGTTTTCCTTGAAAACAGTGTGTAGGAATACTGTAGGAGTTCCACCGGGCCAGACCAGACAGGAAGGTTGGGAGGCAAGGGAGCCATGGCTAAAAAAGTCACCATGGAAGGTGAAAGGATGAAGGGAATGACACAGTAAATGGATGCAAAATGAAGGCGTGAACACCTCTGAGAGGACAGAGCTAGGAGCAAGGAGGGAGAGGCCGATGACCCCAGTATTTACCATATATGATATATCCCTGTTTGGTTTTGTCTGGTTTTGAATTCTGTAGAAATGAAATCGCATGCCAGCGTGTCTTGCTTATTCCATGCAATTTTGTACGTTTGGGATTCCTTCAAGTTGGTGTGTACAGTTCGGTTCATGCATGCTCACTGCTGCGTACCGTTTTGCTGTGTGGCTAGACCACAGTGTGTGTAGTCATTCTCCTACTGAAGAACCTTTGGTTTGTACCCAGGCGTAGACATACGCAAACAGCGCTGCACTTCCTGTTCTTGTGCAGGTGTGCAGGGGTTTCTGTAGGGGACACACAGAAGAATCAGCCGGATCTCAGGGTTTGGGCATACTTATCTTTGCCATGCCAAAGAAATCGGTTTTTAAAAATGGTTATAGAAAGCAAACTCTCACCGGCTATAGTGGATCCTTATAGCCTCACAGATCCAACAACACTTTACATTTTCAAACGTTCAACTTTTTGCCAGTGAGCAGGGAGGTAAAATGATATTTTATGAAGCTTAAACATGCTTGAATTTAGAGAATCCATTCAAGAAAGCTGGCTAAAAAAAAAAAATAAAAACATTCATCGCTCTTCAGAGTCAACTACTTGTAATACTTTAGCCATTTTTTATATTCCCATCCAAACTTCAGTTGCTGTGTCTTGATTTCCCAAACTGAGACATTATTTACTATAATATATTACTCTCAGAAGGTGAGGGTTTACCTTCCTCTTCCCTCTTAACCTCATTTCATTTGTATGTATTTCCCAGCTTCCCAGCTTCCCAGTAGAGTTATGTCAAACTTCTGTTAGACCATTATGTGAGATTTATATTCATATGACTATTTAAAAGCTACTCACAGATATACAACACATAGTATGAATCCTTTCATTACACAGTATTTCGTTTTCCCTGAAGAGCAATTATTAGATTTTTTTTTTCTGTGTGGTTGTCGTTTATTCAACCCCTAAAATTTTTGCCAGGTATGAAAATCCTCTCTTTATATATTCCAGCGTATTAGATATTTACTGTTCAGTGCATGTTATCATTTTGAGACAATCTTTCCTCCAGCCTTCTCTGCTTTTGTCTGCACTGATCTCTCTCTAGGCCGTGCCGTATTCTTGTTCTCTGTTACGACTCCAACCTGAATGTCTTCTCTGACTGTTTTAGGGTCATCTTGTTGTCTTTGGTGTTCTTTCTTTTCACTATGAGTGAGGATTTCTTTTTATTTGTCTGCTTGGGATCCACCGAACTTCTTTAGTCTGAGGAGTGGGATAACTCATTAATTATAGTAAATTTTCAATTTTTAGTTTTTCAACGTTACTACTCTAATATTTTATATGTCCTGTTTTAGAACTCAGATTAGAGTTATAGTAGAGCAATGTTTCCCACACCTTAGGCCACAAAAAAGCTATCTGGAGAGCTTGCTATAGCACAATTTCCTATGCCACGGAAGGTTGACATTATGTCCTGAGATAATGCTGATGCCAGTGCTATTAATTTGTAGGCCACCACCTGCTTTTGTACACCATCTTTTTTCTCAGTGCTATTTTGCATGTGATTTCTTGACATTTACGTGTCAGTGTACAAACTTTTCAATGTCAAATTGCATATTTTGCATTGTATTTATTCGAGTTTTAAATTTGAAGGCTTTTCTGTAAGTTCTATTTCAGTCTTTCCTGGTCAGTTTTAACAGACTAATTGCTCTACTTTTATATATTCTTTTATTTAAATATATCAAAACTATTTTATATTCTGTACTTATTAATTATAATAGCATCAATCTTTGCAAATCTGATATTTTGGTTTTTTCTGCAAACTCATTCATAGGACTTGTTTCCTCATGTGCTTAGTTATATTTTTTATAGGGAGCTCATGTTTGTTGAAATTCATTGTTTCTGCTGGGTACTTATGGATGCTACTTATTTGATACCACCTTAAATTTTTCCCTGAGATTTTCCCTATCATATGAATTCTGACCTCACTTTTTGGAAAACAGACATTGGTTGAAGAACTCTTGAGAGACTTTTGGTTTCCCCTGCTGACTTAATGTCAACGCCAAGAAACAGCAAATTTTCTGTAGACTTGTGTTTTTATTCCAGTTCATCCCTCTGTGAGCTATTGCCTTTTAAGGCTAGTACCTGCTTCATGCAGGGTCTCTGATGTGATCTCCCACTCTACTTGGGTGTCTCGATTTCCTCATTTTCCTGCCTGCATGACTTACTATCCCTGGGTTTGGAAGACATAGCAATGGAAAACACCTGTTCTTAAGCTCACCCACCCAGATCACTCTTTGAGATGACTGGCACCTAATTGTTTGTCTGTCTTTATCACCATCCTAGCCATGTTTTTTTTTTGTTTGTTCATTTACATGTTTTATCTAGTATTTTTAGTTACCTTGTACTAGTAAGATTTCTTTGCACAACTACTCTACCGTATTTGCAAAACTCACATTCCCAGCTTTTTTTTTTTTTTTATCGGTAGTAGCAGAGCTTGTGTACCTTTCCATGATGGGAGTGGCTAACTTCAGTTAATATAATGGGCCAGAAATTACAAATTAGTTGTGTGATTTCAAGTATCTCACATCACTCACTCCTTTGCCCCCAGTTTTCTCAGATCCAAAGCAAGAGAAGTGAGCTAGGTGGGGTCCCCTCCATCTCTGAAGTCTTGTGACTTGAAGATGGCAAAAAGGATGCACAAGACCTGCTTTCCCAGGTGGAAGATGGATTAAACTGGACTCTCTAGGAGATTCCACAGAAATAAGCGGCCTTGTATAGTGCACATGATCATGAAATCCAACCATTCTGCTTTTCTTTTTTCTATTAAGAAATATAGCAGCAATATAGGACCTTCTTCCAACCCGCTTGATAGAGGAGATTTTTTTAGGATGTTTCGGATTATAAATTGTTTCACATGTATCCTAAAAACACTGAAGCTATCATTCTCTCTATAATTAAGTTTTCCTTGGTTTTAGCCAATTATCACGTGGGTATTAATAAGCCAAAAATATTGTCTGTTTTTTCTTATTGAGATGAAAGTCTCCCAGTTATAACAAGGATTCGTACACATTGTCTTATCAGTTGGTGACATTGGGTGAATGCCCATTGCTTCTGCATATTTAATTGGTATCTAAGGAGTCAGACATAGAGATAATGGGCTTTGTAACCAGTTCTCTATTCCCTTTGTATTTCTGCTGCTCTGTTAGAATAACATTGATCATTTCTGCATTTATTCATAAGGAAAAACAATTTGGTTATTATTTTAATAAGTATTTTATAATAAACATAGATATCAGATCCTCAAAGACAGATTTCATTCCTTCAACAAGTTTGCAATTTAATTGAAGAGACAGAATTTATGAAAAAGTAGTTAATAAGACAGATAGTGCTAAGTCCCAGATGTGGGGTATAGGCAACAAGTGTTTCAGAAATTTTGAGGAGGAAGGTAAAACAGTCAGAGATAAATAAATCGTTATGAGAAGGGCAGTCCATCCAGACATTAAGATACAGGCAAGTAAAGGAAAGATGCCAATAGCCTAGTTATAATAACTAGCTACAATACTAGCTACAATGTGTAGGCTTTTGTCTACTGTTGACCAGTTTTGCTAGATGTAACTTTATATTCTAAGTTTGAGGAGTGCAAACCTGGGCCAAACAGTCATATATTTATATAAAAAGTGATCTGAATTTGCATGTAAATAATACTCAGGGTGGGTAACGATTGATGTTAAACTGTGTTGAGCAGAAAGAACGTGTTAGTTTTCAATTATGCTTGTGTGATCCAAGCTTTAGCCTCTCTCCCTCAAGCATCACCTTTATCTGTATTTGGGAGAGAAGGGACCTGCCTCCCATCCACTCCTGAGTCATCTGCCTCTCCACTGACAGGCGTCTCGCCATTCCCTTCTTCAGCACAGACCACCTTCTGCTCTGTCCCAGGTGTGTGTTCAGCAGGACACACTTCATTTCATCGTCTCTGCCTTTGTTCCTCCCAGTGTATATGGCATCAGGTTTTTCTGAGGAGTCGACAGTTAAATGAAAAGAGAATTATTCTAGCATAGAAAGGAAAAGCTCGAATACTGTAGATTCAGTATGATTTCCGCCATCATTCAGTGGAAAAGCATCAGGAGGTAAACATTTTGCAGGGTCTCCTCTCTTGAACACACCCCACTTGTTATTTTCCTTGTTCTCCTTGCTGTCTATGCCCAGCTCAGATCTTGGAGTCCCATCCTTGAACCTCCGTGGTGCAAACCTTATTAACCCTCTCAGGGGAGCTGCACCTCTCACCAAAGGGTTTGGTCCTAATGCAGAATCTACCTCCCGCCTCTCACTTGTGCAATCCCAGGAAGATACACACCAATAGCAGAGCATTTGATAAAGCCTGGAGTATTCACTCCAGACCACTCACAAGGAGCCTTAGTAGCACTGTTCAGAGTGGAACAGGGTGCTATAGTTTGCCAATCTTTATAGAAGTGTAAAGTGCACACATGCCTTCTCAATCTGCCCATCTTCCACCAGCTTTTTAATAATGTACGCATGTACATTATTATAAAAACAAGTATTAATTCTCAGTTACAGTAGACTAGAACCATATTCAGCACGTTACCATGATAATGTATGTGTGTGTATTTAAATTTTGATGGCCACTCTCTGTCTACGCAAAGCCCTGGCTGAAAGTTTGAAATTGCTGGGAATTTTGTTACCGTTGGTATTTATTTATTTAGCACCTTGGGCCAGATCAGATTCCTGGATACAGGGTGTATTTACACTAAGTTCCATTTGCAAAGGGGGCATTATGAAGCTTTATGGGCCTCAGGGCCAAGCAATCTAAAGGGCTGCATTTCAGTTATAAATTATAATTCTAGAGCATTACAAGTATTTTGCCTCATAGTTCATTGTGATTGTTTTTTATAGTAATTTAATATTAGCAGATCACATACAAATTTGAAATCTAGAGAGGGGAGTTTTTAATCTTTTGAGGATTATTGGACTAACCGGGCACATTATTATATCTTCCTAAGTAAAATGAAAATTGAAATGAAGCCTCAAAAGTCAGGCAGCAAGAAGAGAAAGGTTTTAAAGAAAATTCTTTATAGCATGTTACCAGCAAAGATATAATGACTATATAGGGGTTACATAAGAAGGCATCATAATATTATATATGAGCTAACAAATGTATTTTTTAATATCTTTCTAATCCTTAATAGAATTTATATTTTCTTAGGTTGATTTTGTCCTTTTCCAGAATTGAAACATTTATTGTATGGCTTCAATAGACTAATGATCCTTTAAGGGTCCAAATGTTACAAAACAGAGATGTTTCTTTTGTCTGTATAAGAAAGTTTTAGTTTTAATACTTTTTAAAAAATTAAGGAGAAGTATATTGTGTCAGCAAATAGGTATTTTATGATTGGTGTCTATTCATTATAGATATGTCAGCATGTACATACAATGTTTAGAAAAACCTCTTTAGTTGGAATTAAAATTATGGTCTTTGTTCCCCAAATGCATTGCACTATTTTGGAAGCCAGGGAATACATCTACTACTCGTTTCCATCTCATTTAACACTGGACAAAGTACCAGACATGCTGTAGGTGCTCTATAAACAGAGATGTTAGTGGTCGGCAAGTACTGAGATGCTGCGTGATGATAAATGGTGACTGTTGCATGATGATTTAAAAAAAAAAATAGCTGATGTGATTAGATGGGGAAAAGTTAGGAAGTTACCTTTTGGAACAGTTCCCTTCCATATATTTTCAAATATTTTGAAAATGTCTGATTGCACAGCAAACTCAGCAGGATAGACCATGTGGCAGAGGTACTAGGGTCAGTCGTCAATGAGAATAAGTAGACTGGCAGGGTAGCTTTTCTGAATGGCTGAAATAATGTTATACCGTGCATTTTTGTCACACTTTGTTGCTATTTTTTTTTTTTTCCTTCTTGGGCCGTAGGAATAGAAGTAGAGCTGATTTATGAGTAGAGAGTCAGTGCAGAGTGTCAGATTTCTATAATGAGATTATATATTAAATGTAATGAAAGGAAAATATGCTTACCCAAACCAAATGACAGCGCCGTGATTAAACGACTCAAGATCGCTCCATGGATTTGTTTAGACAATGCAGCAGGTGAAGTGACCTCCTCTTCTCTTAGGTTTGTGATCAGTTTCGTGAAATGAAGATTTATGTCTTTTATTATTCTGATAACATAACAATATGATCACAGAAGCAAACATGAACAAGACGGAACTAGTAAACCGGGTGATGTGCTGTAGGTATCGTGGAGGTCTGTTTAGATTAATCACCTGTGTTACATTTTATACTGACTGCTGACTTCCTTGCGGCAGTTCAGCTATATGCCTCAATTCATTCGTAAACTTGAATCTTTAGGGTCCATTTGTGCAAGTGTGTGCTGCGTGTGTGTGCATGCATACACACATACATACATATATGTGGAGGTATGAGCTCATGCTCCATCTTGAAGGTGACAGCGATTTAAATGGGTCTTGTCCCCGCAGCACGTGCATGGCTTCTAAGTGGCACCTCCACAATGCTGATGGCGTTACTGGGGCAGTGGAGAGAGTATTATGAAAGACGTTAGTAGAAACTGGACTTTTACAAGGTCAACATTTGAAAAGCTTGATGTACCCAAGCTATCGGCAACCCCTCTTTCTCCAACCACCACCACCCATTCTCAGAAAGGACAAGGAGAATTAGAGTTAGAGCAGCTGTCAGCCCCAAGGAAAAGAACTGGCATGAGTGGAGGAAACCATTTGAGGGGTATGATTTATAGACGATTTCATTTTCCAAAACTTCCATCCATTTCTACCTGGTGTTCATTTTCCCATTTTTGCCTGAAGTCCTGCTATTGGAGTGTCATTCCTTAGATTAAACCTTTTGTCCCAATTAAGATGTAAACACCCCAGGGGCTATGTCATTTATGTATTCTCCGAATAATTATTTTCAGGTCCTACCTCTCTTGGCAGAACATGATAGAATGGAACAATTAGGGAGCACGGGGCGCAGGGAGAAAGGGTGAAACATGAATCTAAAAAGGTTTTATCTGTTACAGTTTTGCCTAGAGCTGGCCGTATACAAAGAAGTAAACTGGATGAATGTGGTTTTCTCTCTGTAGCTTCTTCCACTCACTCTTAGTTGCTCCACTGCTGTTTCCTTTTTTAATATTCATGCATTTGGGGTCTGTGATCTGTAACCGAGATTTTGTGGGTGTTTAGTGTTGCCACATGAAGATACTTTTAAGAACAACTCCATTAAAGATCATTTTCTCCGGGAGCATTTTGGCACTTGCTGGTGGGGTTTATCACCCGGCATTTAGTTTTGATCCCTGTAATGTATGCAGAACCAAAGACACCCCTTCATCACTCTGATTCTGCTGGGAGTTAGCTTACGTTGTAAAACAGGGGAGACGGGAAAGGAAGGACCTCATGGGGAGCAGAGTCGCATGTACATGGTGATCCATCCAGATGAAATAGCACCGTGGGACCAGTCGCCCAGGGAGGAGGTGTGGGAATAGATGAGTCCCTCCCCTTGGGGCTTTCTATTTACAGCAGACTCCGGCTGACAACCACCACCTGCCTAGTGCCCAACTCTGCTGGGCTCTAATTGCTCTGACTCCATGAAATGAACTTGGAGCAACCCACCATGCTCCCTCTCCCCGCAGGGCTCCAGGCCTAAGATGCACATTTAGGGGAGTTCTCATCACCCTGTGAGGGTCCTAGGTAAACAGGGACCATTTATAAACGGCGTGTACGGTCCTGTGGCACTCCTTTCGGGTTAAATACTACAAGGCGCAGTGCTATATGCATGGAGTTGCCTCAAGCAAGAAACACTATGAGATTCGTGTGTGTAGAGAAGTGTTTAATTGAGAGGTTCTGGCATATTGGATGCGGTGCTCACCTCCAGTGGTTGAAATAACAAGACCCCCTTTGCTGAGAAGAGAGAAAACTCAGGATGGTCTTGAATCCACAGTTTGGATGAGGCAAGTCGGTAATGTCTGCCTCGTTTCTGGTTTCATTTCCAGGTGGTGGTCTCGAGAGGGATTTTGTGGAGAATGGGCCCTGTCTTAGGATTTGATAGGAACAAACCGTGCAAAAAGAGAAAGCTACTTTAACGTTTCCATCTGCAATGTTTAGCCTTCCTTCCTGCCCTGTCCTGCTTCAGACTCTCTCTCTCACTTTTTTTTTTTTTTTTTTTTTTTGGTGATGGTGGTTGTTTGTTTTGTTTTAGAGACAGGGTGTCACTCTGTTGCCCAGGCTAGAGTGCAGTGGAGTGATCATAGCTCACCATAACCTGAACTCCTGGGCTTAAGTGATCCTCCTGCCTCAGCCTCTTGTGTAACTGGGACTGCTGGCGCACACCACCACACCTGGCTAATTTTTGTTTTTTTTAGTAGATCTGGGGTCTCACTGTGTTGCCCAGGCTGGTCTCAGCCTCCCAAAGTGCTGGGGTTACAGGCGTGAGCGCCCACACCTGGCCACCTGCTTCAGATGTGATGCTAGTTTCCTTAGGGTCCTCTTCTAGGTTGATCCTTATGTTGGATTCTAAAACCAGCCCCCCCGCAGGACTGGGGAACTGAAGAGCCCTGGACCAGTCTGTGTCACGCACGGCGTATAGGCCTCCAGCAGCCCAGAGTAAAGCTGCTATCCGGGTACTTGTCCTTGAATCATTTTACCACTTTCCCATAAGCGCCCTTGGTCGCAGCCAAAGTACTAATATTTATTGGTTTGATTATTTATTAAATGATATCTGTTGGTTTATGATTTTTCTCCCTCGACAAGCTTCTTGTCTAGGAATCTGATAGATTCCATCAGTGAAACCCAAGAGGGGTGGGAGCATCACCTTACTCCATTTCCTGAGGCTTTCTTCTCACCGCTGCAGCGTCTGGCTGAGGACCTAGCATCTTTTGCCTTATTTTCTCATAGGAAAAAGGACAATGGGTTGTAAAAGGCATTTTCTGATCCCGGGATTGATCACTCTCATAAACGTGTATCACTCCCAGCGCCTTCTCTTTGAAATGCATAGGAAATACGCTGCTTTGTATCTCTTGTGTTGAGTAGAGTCGAAAGGGAACGAAACAAAAGCTTTGAGGAAAGAACTGTGCATAGTCATTTAGACTGATTTGAGTGAAATCTGGCTCTGTGATAAGATGTGGTCTGGCAGCCCCTCTATAGTTAGACTTACAGGCTAGGCTGGAACAGTCAAGCCGGGCCCGTGCTTACTGAAGTTGCAGTAGTTCATAAAGCAGTTGGTGCTCTCTGGTGATACCGCATTACTGCCAAGGCTGCTAGAGATTGCGGGTGTGTGGATGAGAAAGTGAGCAATTGCACTCAGTCTGCGATTTGTATAAAAAGTATGAGCTTTAAGAGATGAGTCTTGGCTTACAGCAAAATAAGCACTTGCAGGGAAGGCGAAGGATCGTAGAGCTCCAGGGTCACGGCTGGGAGGGGAAGATGCAGAACCCAGAGCAGGTAACACCAAGCCTTCCCTACGTCAATCTGTCACACCCCGCTAGCATTTTTACACAAGCAAATCCAGGCTAACTATGAACAGCTCACATCTCTAAAATGGAAAAGGCGTCATAAACGGTCAATCTGCAGTCACAGGTTTGCTGGAGAGATGAGGCGTTTCCCATGCATTTCCTTTAGGGCGTCGTGAAGGGGTTTACTTGTTACAATCAATGAGTACAAATACTCCAGTGAGTGGATGGGCTCGAGGAGCCTCCAGTGTGTGCCAGAGGCATTGCTCAGAGCTGGGGGACAACCGCTGATGCATTCCTAGTCTTTAGGTGGCCTAGTGCCTGGCGGAAAATGGTTATCTGATCTTTTTAGCACTTCCTAGCCAAGCGTCCTTGCTGCCCTTATTGTACTCTGAAAACAGATCCATTCAGCTCACGTTTCCGCTGCTCTTAGACACTGGACAGAGTGACTCCATCGATTGCAGGGCTGTGGCGTTTGATGGTTTGCACCTTTTGGCTTAAAGGTAACATGAATGTTCATGTTGAACTAAAAATCTGCAGGAAAATAAGGAAAGTAGGGTTTGTTTGGTTTTTTTTTCCCCCATTAATCTTGTCTGTAAGTCTGTCTGGCACACTCTGGTGATGGCGGTGGTGTGTAGTGGTTAGGGTGAGCGTGTGTAAATTGTGACAGAGAGAGAGAGAAAGAAGGAGAGAAATGTTTTAAAAAATGGGGGAAAGATTTTGATCATGATTATTCCCAAATACAATGCCCTCATTTCTGTCCCGGGTCCTGTGCTCTTTATAAAATGATTAAAAGAAATACTGAATGGTTGTTTATGTTGCTTGCCCTACTTACAGCAGAAAATGTGGATGAGAGGTGGTTGGTTTGAAAATACTGGGTAAAAAGCCTCCTCCTAACTTTTATTTTTTGACAAGATTGTGGTTTATAAACTGAAAAGAACAGGCTATAAGCAAATAAGTTGTGACCACCAGCCAGATGTTGACCCATTTAATATTAAACTGGCTACAATTTTTCTTGCATCTGGAAGACCACCGATGGCTCTCTTGAAGGAATGCTCCCATTCTAGATGTGGTATGTCTAATACTTGGGCATTCCACTTACCACAGTTGAAAGCCAGATATATTTAAAGGGCAGAATAGTCTCATTTTAACTCAAGAGCTGCAAAGTTATTTTGTAGTTTGACCTACAAAATCATCACTACCAACCTTAGGCCCATGAACAAGCATTGTTTTCAGTGATTACTCTATACATCCTGGTGTAAAACATGCTGTATTCTCAAACCAGAAATGCTGTTTTCAGCATGTTGCTTGGATGTCTGTTTTAGTTGGGTTGAGTCCAGTTGCCTAAGTCAACGATCAGTTCCTGAAGTGTCCCGTAGTATCTCAGTGATCACATGTACAAAAAAGGCATTTGACCTAGAAAGTCTGGACCCCCTTACCTTAAATTGCTCAGGCTGAGGACTTTTGAGTCATGTGTGTTTCCTGGGGTTCTTTCACTCGTCCATTCTCTCTTTTTTTTTTTTTTTTTTTTTTTTTTGAGACAGAGTCTCACTCTCTTTGCCTGGGGCGAGTGCCGTGGCGTCAGCCTAGCTCACAGCAACCTCAAACTCCTGGGCTCGAGCAATCCTACTGTCTCAGCCTCCCGAGTAGCTGGGACTACAGGCATGTGCCACCATGCCCGGCTAATTTATTTTTCTATATATATATTTTTAGCTGTCCAATTAATTTCTTTCTATTTTTGGTAGAGACGGGGTCTCGCTCTTGCTCAGGCTGGTTTCGAACTCCTGAGCTCAGAACGATCCGCCCGCCTCGGCCTCCCAGAGTGCTAGGATTACAGGCGTGAGCCACCGCACCCGGCCCATTCTCTCATTTTTAATTATTGCTACTTATCAGTTCATCTATTATGCACATGTCGTCTCCATCCTAACCACACTGCACGACTCAGGCCCTCATCATTTCTCTCCCTTGCTGGAGTAATGGCTTTTTGTCTGGCTTCTCTGATCCCCGGGGTCACCTGGCACAGTCTGCATTGCTGCCAGAATGATTTTCCTCAAGCAGAGCCCCTGGGGTTACCCCTCTGCTTAGCATCCTTCTATGGCTCCTCTGTGTCTTCAGGGTTGAGTTTCAACTCCTTGAGTGGCAGGCAGGGCCCGTTACAAATTGCTATTGTTCCGGCCTCATCTCTCCGAACTACTGATGTTGCACCCAGAGGGAAGCCACATGAGACCATGGGTTCCTGGAATCTGCTACCACATTACATTAATTTATTGCTTTACACTTTTACAAAAAGCCTTTCATCCAGTTTCATTTTCAGCCTCCCAAGAGCCCCATGGAGTTTGGGGAGAGAAGGTGCTATTTTTCTCATTTCACAGAGGAAGAACAGGGAGGTGACTCCGCACTGATTCAATAGGCAAGCGCTATAGAGAATCAACTCTCAGGACTCTTATGTAAATTACAGAATTTGTGGATTATCTGTGGGGAATGTACAATGTATACCTTTATGCTCTAGGTACTATTGTGGTTTTTTTTGTACCCCATATTCCGCTGATCCATTACGAACTGTGCATCCATTTACTATATGCATATGTGCATTTATTTTTCCCAGAATAATCAAATATTTAATTCCAAAGTTGATTATACTTTTCTTGTTTGACAATTTTGATCATGGTTTTCCTTCATGGAATGAGCAGTTAGGGATTGACTCTCCAAGTGCCCTGAGATAAATCTCTAACCCACCCCCTCTTCTAAACGACAGTCGATGGTGGAGTGAGGGTCGCATGGGAATTTTATTTATTTATTTTGTAAATATATGAAATAAGTAAAATGGAAAGGTGGACTTTTTTAAGGCAAAATAAGCTGCTAAATATTTTTTATATGTATGTATAGGCCGCTGTAAAGTCAAATAACAGTGAAGGATAAAAGTGGGGAGAATTGTAGACTCATCTGTACGTTGCAGCAGAAACAAGTATCTCCCCGAGTGATATTAATGGAATATCGTAAACTCATTTTAGTACCAAAATGTAAATTAAAAAGAAGGGGAGGGGATGTGGAGTGGAGCCCGTTGAAAAAAAATCTCATTTTCAGTGAGTTTAAAAAAAAAAAAAGTCACGAAGGCAATTTAGTTTATTTTTTAAACATTCCCCGTAGTGCTGTGAAGCCCAAACCACAGCTCTGGGCTGGTTCATAAAACCGGAATGCAAAGAGAAGGAGGATACTCTGGGTAGAAACATACAGGAAACTCCCCAGTGTAATTGACCAGGCTGATTAAAATGAGAAACGTAAACGCCCTCCCCAAGTGAGAGAATGTTGGATCTGCAAAGTCGCTGCTTCTTAGATTCCTCTTGGAATGTTTGTAACCCATGAAACTACCTGTGTTGTTTTAAAAAAAAAAAAAAAAAACAGAAATGAAAAAGTGAGTTTTGTTAATGAAATTGTGTGATCAGCTGAAGTGTGCGTGACATATAAAAGCAATGCGATTTCCTCTAAATTTCCCTCCGTGGATTGAGAGCCGAGAGGTTTGGACACGTGGCTCACTATCCATTACGCAGTCTGCACCGTGTAAGATTATGCAGAAACCAAGAAGTTGTCAGAAAGGACCAGGTAAGGGTAGCCGTGAAGATAAAATGCGACGTGGGTACTCACTTAGCCCGCTAGCCGTCTAGAAATGGATTGTTTTCTAGTTAATGTATTAGTTTACGGAACCAAAGCGAATGCAATTTAAGAGAATTTGTTTACTTCTTAGAGACCAGGAGCATTAGAAATTTTGTTTTCAAACTTGGGAACATAAATTTGTTTGTTTAATGAAAATAGCTTTTTTCCCCTGCTTATAAACATAATATAGATTGTAGAAAATAGGATAGGCGAGATTTTGATGAAGTAACAACCTAGAAACCTCAGTGGCTTAAAACAACAAAGATTTATTTACCTCTTATACTATGTAGCCATCACATGTCAGCTGGGTGCTGTGTTTCATGACATGCTTACTATAGTTCCAAGGCTGATGGACTAGCCATTGTCCGAAAAATTGTGAGCTAGTTGTTGCGGCAGAGGGAGAATGAGAGAAATCTGGAAAATCTCAACACAAGAAATCGAACGCTCTGTTCTGAAACTAACAAGTTACTTCTACTGCCAAGTCATTGGCCAGAACCCGTCGCAGGACCCTAGCAAGCTATTATACTAAGAGGCCAGGAAGTGCAATCATACCCTTAAAGCAGAGAGCTAGAAATATTTGGTGAATAGAAGATTACAGCAATCTAGAAACCTATAAGAAGAAAATTTTGATCGACAAAAATTCCAAACATTTGGTGAACTGCTTTCCAGATACTAATGTGTGTGTCTGAACGTAAACATAATAAAAATACAGTTTCATGACCTGCTCTTTTTACTCAGTAATATCTCATGGAGATTTTTCCCATTCTATTAAAATAGAAACACATCATTCTTTTTGATGGTTGTGTAGTATTTCATTGAGTAAATGTGCCATAATTGATTTAAGCCGTTGTAAAACATTTAGGTTGTTTCTAATTTCTTCATTAGTATAAACAAACTTATGATTAACATCTTAGAAAATATCTCTGGATTTTGTACTAAGGCTTATTCTAGTGGAATTTTACTTTGAGTTATGTAAACACTTTCAGTTCTGATAAAAATTGCAAAATTCTCCTACATAAAGGATGTACTAATTTAGACTCTTACCAAAAGTGAATGAAAACTTCTATTTCTTGACACCTTTGCCATCCTTAAATAGTTTCAGTATTTGCTGCAGTAATAGGCTAACAGTAATATCTCATTTTCATATTCATTATTGGTAAGGTTGAACAACTTTTCTTAGGTTAGTTCTCTATTTGTATTTTTCTCCCTTAAATAATTTATTCAAGTACTTAGGTCATTTTTTTTTTCTTTAGAGACAGGGTCTTGCTTTGTTGCCCAGGAGTATATTAGTGTAGTCATAGCTCACTGCAGCCTCAAACTCCCTGGGCTCAAACAGTCCTCCCTTCTCAGCCACATGAGTAGCTGCAACTACCGGCACGTGCCATCATGCCCAGCTCTTAGGTCATTTTTCTGTTGGAACTTTTATTTTGTATTGATTTTGGGTACTCTTTATATATTAGGGACCAAGCGGATATTCAATCAGTACATACTGTTACAACATACTGATGAGCATCTGTTTTTATTGAATGCAAAATATATTTAATATCTTCCTTTATTTGGGTATAACAGCACTTTCTCATGTTTCAAACATTTTTAAAACACTTTTTCATATTTATCCTTGCTTATGGCATCTTTTTGCTATATGAAACTTCTAAATTTTAACACTCAATCTTTATGGCTTTTGGCTTTCACACCATGCAAAAATCCTTTCTCATTCTAATATTATAAAATTTTTCACCCATGCTTTCTTATGATATTTTTGTGGTTTCACTTTATATTTTAATACTTTTTATGCCTGGGGTTTATTTTGCTGTTAGGACTAAGATAAAGATGCCGCTTTATTTTTCAAGAGGCCAGATGACTCTGGGGAAGTTTTAATAAATAATGAGGAAACGTAGCAGAGGGGGAAAGCATAGTTTATTTTTATTATTCACGTTACAAATGTGTCCATCAATGGATGAATGGATAAAGAAAATGTAGTATATACACACAATGGAATACTATTAGCCATAAGAAAGAATGAAGTAGTCTCATTTGCAGCAACGTGCATGGAATTAGAGGTCATTATCTTAAGTGAAATAAACCAGGCACAAAAAGACAAATATCACATGTTCTCACTTATATGTGGGAGCTAAAAAAATTCGAAGACATGGAGGTAGAGAATGGAAAGAATAGATAACAGAGACTGGGAGCGGTGTGAGTTGGGGGTGGGGGAAGGTGAGGAGAAGTGGGTTAAAGGGCACGAACACACAGTAAGATGGAAGGAATAAATTCAGTGCTCGATTGCAGAGTGGGACAAGTATACTTAACAGAAAGGTCTTACACTTGAGTGATGGACACCCAGAATACCCCGCCTTGATCACTACGCATTATACGTGTATAATAAAATTTCTCAGATACCCCATAAATCTGTACAAATAAAACAATAACAAAGACAAGAATGGAATCCTTTAAACTAATTTTAGTTAGCATACTGTAGAAGGAGCTTCATGTTGAAATGGAGCCCGAGACTTTACCTGTACTCACATTTTACTTTAGTGGTGATTTCCAGTACTTAACATGTTTTTTTTTCCTTGGTTTCCATGATACATGCATTTCTGACTTATTATTACTTCATGATCAGCAGCATATTTCTGCATCTTCCTCTTCCCTTTCCTGATCTTAAAAATGTTGCTTTTCTCAGAGTTGTGTCCTAACCCTTTTTTTCCCCTATCTCACACTTTTTGCATAATTTCATATATGCCTATAGCTTTGGATACCATTTATGCTGAAGACCTTGAGTAAATATGTTTGAGAAATAGTTGACTATTTAGGTCTGGAACTCATGAGATATTGTTGTTTAAGACATTTATTTTGATGCGTTGTGGGCATTTTAAACTTAACTATATGCATCAATGAATTAATTATCGATGTACTTAGCCTATTTCTCTGTCATCATGTTCAGTTCGTTCTTTGGTTCTTTCTCTCCTTCTATAACTTTCTTTATTTCATTCTGTTGATTTCATGGTTCTCTTTGTATATGAGGGACCAAGCTGATAATCAGCCGGTACATAGTGGTACAGCATGCACAGATGACCTTTTCGCCTTATGTTGTTTGTATCACTTCTGTAAGTTAGAAATAGGGGTGCTAAATTTTTATTCCCTTCTCCTTAAATGCTATATGAAGTCATTCACAAATTTCTGTTCATGGTATCTTACCCCCTAACTCCTTGTCAAGGTTCTTTACTGTACACATGCACATCATAAACCTTCTTGTTCAGGCCACCGTAATTTGTCCCTTGGAATATCGTTACGGTGTCTTAATGATCTCTTTGCTGCCAACTTTGCCTGCCCTTCCCATCCCATACGTTTAGCTTTTTTGTTTGTGTTTTCTTTGTTTTTGTTTTCGGTTTTTTGCGACAGAGTCTTGCTCTGTCGCCAGGGGTAGAATGCAGGGGCGTCATCATAGCTCACTGCAACCTCAGCCTCCTGGGCTCAAGTCGTGCTCCTGCCTCAGCCTCCTGAATAGCTGGGCCTACAGGCACGTGTCACGATGTCCACCTAATTTTTCTACTTTTAATAGAGATGGGGTCTCGCTCTTGCTCAGGTTGGTCTCAAACTACTGAGCTCAAGCGATCCTCCTGCCTCGGCCTCCCAGAGTGCTAGGATTACAGGAGCGAGCCACCCCGCCTGGACTGTTTAGTTATTTTTTAGACTATAAAAACAGGGCTAACAATGCCCACCTCACCGAGAGGTTCAAGATGAGAAAGAACCTAGCCTGCTATCTGACGCATCGCTGACCATGTTAGTCTCCTTTCTGTCCCTTCCCACCTTCCCCTTTTCCCTGCTGACCTCCACTGACTCCACCATCCCTTGTAATAATAAACCCTTTTGTATTTAGTTACGGTAGAAACACATTTTTGCCTTATTAATCTTTGATCTCAAGAGGATCTCCCTTATATTGCTTCCTCCATTGCTGGGCATATTGTAATATAAATGTATAATCTTAGCTCATTAAATGGAATTGCATTTTCAAATCTACAATTTGGAGATGGAAATCTGTTTGACTCGACTCTGCCCTTTCTAGGTTAGCAATGGTTAACAGGGCAACATGTTCCATTTATAATGAGAAGGCAAAATGAAAACAAACGATATGAACAGTAATGACTCTACTTTTGCAAAACAGCACTGTATTTCTGCACAGAGAACTTTTGTTTGGAGCAGGTAATGACAGGCTTAGTCACGGTTTTATTCCTAATCAATATTTTGGAGAGAACACAAGAGGCGATGTGAATTCCTGTCTAAAATTTAAAAGCACTATCTGAATCACTGATCTAGATAAATTTTCCATACAAGACTTGAGAGTTCGAATTTGGTTGTTTTGTTATTAAGCATGATTACAGGGTATGTGTTTTTCTTTTTTCATGGTGGCTTTGTGTCTGTCAGCTGAAAAGAAACTTGTATGGAGTGTGCAGTAATCAAAGAGATGGAAGATGAGTGAGTGTAGAGCCTTTTTTTTGTAAGCACCATTAACTCAGTGGCATCTACCTGGAATCGAGATGCACTTTGCTGATTTCATTTTGATAATGCTGTAAGCTGATCTCTGATAATTGCCTTCTGTAATTGGAACAAATTTATAATTATGCTAATTCATTCTTAGCTACCCAGTGTATGGAATCTGAGCTAATGCGTGTCTGTCCCTGCATTTCCTTTGTAGATCGTTACATGGCTAGCCTTTTACCGTGGCTGATGGAAACATTTTTTGTTCTTAGTAGATTTGATTTTTCTCAAATGGCACGTGTATGTGTAAGTGATATGTGTGTGTGTATCGTTACCTAATTGTATGTAACTTGGATATCAGCTTTTAAAACCAGTTTATAGAAGAGCATTTAGAATTAGGATCTCCAGTACTTTAATTTTTAGTAAGATGGCTATATTCTAAGCACTCGAGTGTATATCGCATGGTAACAAGGAACAGAAGAAGGGAACCGTTAATTAATATCCCCCCACCAACAGTTTACCTTGTTTAAATACTTAGATTATGCAGGGGACATGTGAATCCAAAAAAAAAAAAGCAGTTTTGAGTCTCTCGGAAAGCCAACTCTTCGTGATCTTGTTAAGAGGGGTCTCCCCACCCTAAAATAATTTTTTAAGATGAAACAACACATCACACTATGTTTTAGAGCACTTAGGTGTTTCTTCATCAGAGATTCAAAAGCACATTTTTTTTCCTCTTGCAGATGCGAATGAGCAAAGGCATAATTAGCAGAGAGCGAGATCTGTGAACACTATCAGAAACACAGCTAGAAAGCAAATGGCAGCCTGTACCCTCCCTTACAAATCATCTTTTGATGGCGTAGCTCGCCCCCCGTTCTTATATTTCATCTGTTTAATGTTCTCTTTTTCTCTGATCATCGTTCTTGTAAACTCTTTACATTAAACATGTTGCATTCTTCACTCCTGACGATGTTACAGTTTCAGTAACCAGGGATGAGGTTGTTTACTTTCCCAGAGACCATTTATCTGTCAAAATGAATTAAAAAAAAAAAAATCGCATGAGGCGGTACCTAACTTTCATAACTGAAACCAGGAAGTTAAAGGACAACACTGTCTGACAAGAAGCACACACTGTCAGAACATAAAGTTCCATAATCGGAATTCAGTCTTCTACAGAGGTACTCACACGAGTACCTCTCATTTCAGAGACACGAGAAGTACCTTGTGTCTATCATTTCATTCAGCATCCGTGAGTGCGATTCAGCCTGTCATTAAGTTTCTGTCATTTGCCTGGTTTTCCTGTGGTGGCTTCACAATTAAGCTGAATTTCTGCTTCCTTTTGTGATGCACACTCAGATAAGTGAGCTAGACTGAAGAAACTGCAGCATAGGTGGCTTTACATTCAATCTATATAGTCTAGAAAGAAAAGCAAGACAAAAGGGGAAACACGATATTGCTGTTATAAATAACTTGAAAGAAATATTATCAAGGAGAGAGGAGAGGACAGGCGACATCTAATCTGAAAGTGGCAAAACATGTAATAGCCCAAATAACGTCAGGAGGTAAAGTGCTCCATTGTGAGCACAGGAGTGTCACTCTGCACCAGGGTTAAGTCCCAGTTAAGACTTATTCGACAATGCCAGGGGACCACTGCTTTAAATCATACCCCTGGGAGAAAATACACTTATTCTAACAGTGCCATTGCCAAGAAAATTTTTTTTTACATTCTTCCTTTGGAATGATCATAAAGGCCCAAAAGTATGGTTTTAAAATTATCTTTAATAATGACAAACCCCTGTATTTCAGTGTAATTTTGCAAAGAGCCTGTGGTCGGTCCACCCAAATCTGGCCAACAGTGGGATAACTGAGCCTAGTGGTTAAAAGTGAGACTTAAACTTGAAATCAATTTCTGGCTCCACCATTACCTCTCTCTTTGTGGTTCGGGGCCAGGTACTTAACGTCTGTTTTTTTGTCTGTAAAACGGAAGTGATAAAAATGGTGTCTACTCTATAGAGATGACTTAAGGATTAAATTAAATAACACATGTGTAGTGCTTAAAAGAGTATTTGGAACATGGTCAGTGCTCAATAAATGCTAGATATCATTGTTATTCGGCTAGGAAATAATCAATTTGATCAAAACTCACAAGGGGACTTAAAGTGAATGAGAAATGTTAGTGTCCTAGGGTGTGGAAGTCTAGAAGCTTCCTCGTGGTTCTTATGGAATCTCATCTTCACGTCCATCTGGTGCACTCTGAACCCACCCCTGTATCCTTCGCCATCTCAGTTTAGTTGCCCACCAACTGGAATGCGGACCTCATCCTTCTCTCTGTTTTCCCACAGAAATCCAATTAGTCTTGTTTTTTGTAACATGGTAAAGTACAAAAGGTTATGTAGGGAGTGACCTCACTGTGACCTGCATGGCCCTCCAGTATTTCCCTCGCTCTACTCCTCACACGCCTAGCGTGGCCCTGTCTCTCTCCCCCGTCCCACTGGGCAAGGTTGCCTTCCCAAGCCACTTTCCATTGATGGGTGAAAAAACCATTTATTACTCTTCTATAACTCACATACCTTGAGCGATTCCATTAAATTCAACATGAAACCACATGTAGCCATTATGAAGTATCAGTGGCTCCCAGAATACATTTAAGAATGACTAGGCCAGCATTGTTGCTCTTTTAGATCATATCTGTGTTCAATTCTAGGAACCAAAGCAAAGAAAAATGCCCCCTCCTTGGCCCTAAAATGCAATTTGAAGTTTTATCGTATGTATGTGTGTCACACCAGTCTCTAAATCTGCATGGACACCAATCTGGGCTAGGACGTTATTCAGTAGGTGGCATTAAACATCCTTAGACATGAGATATATTTTAAAATATTGTTCGAGTTCTTCAGGAGCTTGCCAACAAGCAGGTCAGAAAGAAAATGATCACAGGCAATGAGTAGATGAATCAAGAAGCTTCCAAAGTCATAAGGCTGGGATTGCATCTAGAATATATAATATATATGCACAACTCCATTCGATAGTCTAGCAAATCCCAAGAGGACTGGGATTGAGGTTTAGGAACACATGGTAGATGATGTCAATGAAGGGTCTTCATTCGCACTTTCTATGGAATATGAAGGAAGATTTCCAGGTTGATATTGTCTAGAATTCAAAGGTCGAGGGTCACACATGAACTATTAAAATGGCTTTCCCCTCTTCCTAGACTAGGGTTTTTGTTTTGTTTTGTTTTGTTTTTAATTTCTAAAAGGTTTATAATACCACTTGCCTTCTCCTTCTCTTATGGAACATTAAGAACAAGAACAGGATCATGAGGATTCTCACATACTGTCTGATGGAAATAAACATTTAGGTGTAAGGTTTGGATATCTGCATGCACAGATGTCTTTGAGGATAGGTCAGAGTAGGTGATGTATTATGACTCATGCAAACATGTTCATATGTAACCCGGGTCTCAGGTGAAACAATCTCGCACGAAGCATCAATCCGTTCCGCTCCCAAAGGAGACCGCCTCCCCATCCAAGTACATTATGCACCTATTGGTGAGAGAAATCCATAGGCTCATCAGTTGCCTACCTTCTGTCCCTAGCTAACCAGAACGACTGATCAGGAACCTGCTGTTCGGCTTGAAATCTAATTGTCTTTGATGTTCTGCTTTTCCAGATTTGTTTATAAACTGGAAAAATCTACAAATTGCAGACCATCTGTACATAACACTATGCTAATGAATGCCGGCATCCCGAAAATCCATAAGCTCATTACCTCTAAGTAACTAGTTTCTTCACATGTTCCTAACTGGGATCATCCGTTGGAACCAAATAAGTAGAAAGCAGATAAAGAATCGTTTCTCCGAGCGGTCAATGCCTCCAACAGCCTTCAGGAATGTAAAGCCTCCTGTCAATGAGGTGACCTATTGGCATGAGGTTATTTGGGTCGGTGACACGAATGTCCATCCGCCTCAGGGTGGTGAATGGATCGATCTCATAATGCTAACCTGAAAATTTACATTGCTTTTGTTAAGAGCTTCATTAGGGATTTCTAATGTTGGCAACCTTTTGGTAAATAGTTGCTAAACTCAACACACATGCCCACCCTTATAATACTTGCAAGATGCTGTATATAGGTTCAAAAGTTCTTGGCTTGCCAACCATTGCCATGAGAAAGCCATGAACATGGGCAGTAACACTCTTGGAAGATGGGGGAAGCGGATTTAACGAAAAGGAATTAACTTTGGTGAAGGGCATTGCACTCCTCTCTGTGATAACATCACTGGGGGGCAGAAAGCTTCTGAGTTGTCATTTTTGTGGAGAAGAGGGGGCCGATCTGCATCTAGCTCATGTATATGTTTTGTTTGGCCCTCGTATTTTGTAATTTATATGCCATCCTGTAAGAGTCTAAAAATGTTACATTAAAATATACATCCCTGGCTTCCCATGGAAAACATAGATTTGGCCACACACTGGGCCTGTGTTCTGTCTTGGTGATGATAGTCTGACCCTGACTAGTGGCTACACATTCGTGGCCTGTGTTTTTCCACAATCATCACTTTCCTATGTAATTCCTGATGCTGAAGCTAAATACTTTATAAATTAAAGTCCACTGTGATACATTAAAAGCAAAAAAGGTTATTAGGCAAAAATGAGTTCCTTATCATTTTTCATTGCATTATCATTTTTTTTAGATACCCCAGTCTCTCTCTAAAATGGGAAAACACAAGAAGACAGAAAATGCCACAATTTTCAAGAAAAATGAGCATGAGCTCATTCCTTTGTGGCAATGAGGAACAGTCCCTGTCTTTAATATGCAAGCAGCACACATGGGTGTCTCGCACCCAGCTCTGCTTCAGTAATTTATGTCGCCTCCCTGGCCCCCAGGAACATTTGAGTTTGCAACCGCTGCTGTGGCGAAGTTTTTTTCCTCTCTTATTTATTAAACCGTTCTACATTAGGAGCACTTAGCTCATCAAAAATGTTTTAAAGTTTCTCTAAGTGACAAAAGCATAAATCCAAACGCAATTTGTCACTTTTATAAGCCCAGAAAATACCAAACCGATTTCCTCATAAAGATCCTGCCATCCGTTAAATGGATAAACTATTATTAGGTTGCGAATAAAAAAAAAAACAGCTCCGCAGTTAAAGGTCTACTAATGCGCTGATTGTTCATAGACGTAATTGGATTGATGGGCCACAGTCAAGACACCATAAACATCAACGTCAAGTGTACCAGAATATATATGCGTGTATATATACACACACGCGCGCACACGTGTACCTATAACACCTCACCCCGTATCGGTGTTTTTCCAACTGTGATCTGAGGGAGACCGAGGAGCAGACGACAGTAAATTTCCATAGTACCTGTGAGTGAGTAGGGGGTAGGCTGCAGAACAGGGCCAGCTTATATGGTAGCACAGATTGTGCCACGAACATCTCTGCGGGGACAGCATGGGCATAGGGTAGGCTGTGAATAATCTCCTCTGGAGTCGTGCCAACAGTGGGCTGGGGGGTGACCAAGCCGATGCAGCTTGGGGGCCTTCCCATCTGCGGCTCAGAAACCCTCACTCCTGCCCCCAGTCGTAAAATCCATCCTTGTTTATCCATTTTTCATCTCGGGTTTTCAGATAAGCTTTGAATCAAAGACACATCCTATAGCTAAGTAGAAATTTGAAAATCGCTGTGCTACATGCTAAGTAAAAGAGATTTTTGAAGCTAAAGTGATTTTTTTCCAGATTTCTAAAGCTTTTCCTTGAATGTGCCACGATTAACTACTGGGGGAAAAAAGAAGTTAACCCAAGTTAAGACCTCTGTACACATTGCATTCTCTTCCAATCTTTTTTTTTTTTTTTAAAGCATATGTATGTTTGTGATTTTTTTGTTTTACAAGTTTATGATAATACTAAACACATAATATTTGGACTCATATTATGAGCAATTTTTGTGTTTTCACTAGTTGAAATCGTGATTTTTAATGCCTGTATACAATAATACCAAATCAATTGTTGACTCATGATTTACTGAAACAGAGCTTCATTATTTGGCATGTAGTTTGGCATGCTTTTTCTTTTTCTACCAAAAACAATTTATTGTGGTTAAATCTTCACTTGCATCCCTAATACTTCCTTTTGGTAAATTCCTGGGATTACATTGTCAAGGACAAATGGTATTACTGTCTTTGAATCTATCAGATGGAGATAAGTATTAGGAAGAAAATTAAAGCAGGGTTAGGGGAGGGGATTACTTTGGGGTCTCTCCCTGTTGCCCAGGCTAGAGTGTCATAGCACCATCACATCTCACTGCAACCTCCAACTCCTGGGCTCAAGTGATCCTCCTGCCTCAGCCTCCCGAGTAGCTGGGATTACCGGTATGCAGCACCGCATGGCTCCAGTTTACTACTTTAGAAATGGTAGTTAGGCAAGTCCCCTCTGAGAAGATGAAAACTTGAGTCCAAAGTAGGATTGAGGGATGGGGACACCTGTGGGAAAGTTCTTTAGGGCAGAGGACTCAGCAGGTGTGAAAGCCCTGAGGTTAGAACTTGCTCTGAACTTTCTAGGGCAAGATGCAAGGAGGAGTCCATCCAAGCTGGAGCTGAATGAGCTGGGGGTCACTTGGAGGATGCGAGGTGGCAAACTGAAAGAGGGCTAGACCACAGAACGACTTTTATAGCCTAGGGGAGGATTGGGGATTCTGGTCTAAGTAAGATTCAAGGCCGTTGAAGGATTTCAAGCTAGAAAACAACATGATCTGATCTCTCTGTGGAGAGTCACCGGTAGAGGCCAGAGTGGAAGAAGCAGGTGGACCAGTGAGTTAAGAGGCTAAAGCGAAAGTTCCAGAAACAAGAAAAGGTAGAGCAGCGTCTTAGCCACCTCCTTTTTCTTACAACAAAGCACTTGAAACTGGGTAATTTATAAAGAAAGGAACTATCTCTTTACAGTTCTGGAGACTAAGTCCAACGTGGAGAGGCCACATCTGGTGAGAGCCTTTTGCTGATGGGGACTCTGCAAAGTCCCCAGGTGGTGCAGGATGTCACATGTCAAGGGGTCTGAGTGTGTTAAAGTCCTCACTCAGGGCTCCTCTTCCTCTTATAAAGCCACCCGTTCCCCTCCCACAGTACCCCTTTAATCCTGAGGCTCTGCCCTCCTCGTCCAGGCACCTGTTGAAGTTCCCCGACTCTCAGTGCTGCCACACTGGGGACAAAATTTCAACGCGAGCTTTGCTATTCGAACCATTGCAACATAGCAGGGAGTAATAGCTGAAATGTCTTGTGTTTACTCTCAGCAACAGACTACTAAAATGAAAACTGTGTGTGTGTGTGTGTGTGTGTGTGTGTGTGTGTGTGTGTGAAAGAGAGAGAGAGAGAGAGAGACAGAGATTAATCTCATATTGTTCTTTTTTTAATTAGTGGTATAGAACATTTGTTCAGTTACTTAATTGTCATGTGTTTTGTTTTTTGTTATCTTTATGCCGTATTTGCCGAGGTGAGTTTTTATCATTAACTTAGATGAGAGCTGAAGCTGTTTGTATTAGCTTTACTTATAACCATTCCTATTATTAACCGTTTATCAGATGTGCGTCAAGTATTTTCTTAGTTTGTTGGTATTTTCTTAGTTTGCTGGCCTCGTTTGTTCTGCGTATGACTTATTTTTCTATCAGTTTTCAACGGGAATCCAAATCTCTGCCTGATGATCGTGGCTTTAATTTCCTCCGGGCCGAGGTTCCTGTAGGAAAGCATTCTTTAATTTCCAGGTGCTGGGACTCCTTCGGGGAGCACGTCCCACAGAGCGCGCTCCGGCTCTCCACTTGCTACTTGATTTACGAGCCAGGCACAGATGTCCTTCCCTACTCCCTGACCAGCTGTTTGGGGAGAGGTATGGAAGGAGAGGAAAACATGGGACAAAAGCTTGCTAGATGCTACAAATAGCAAGACTATAGAATTAATCAGAAAACAGGTGATTTACACCTGAATTTCTGACCCAGGAGGAGGAGAAGCAAAAGCTCCCAGACCTGCTGTAAGCAGACCAGTTAGTTTGTTCCTTCCAGCAACACAGAAGTGATAGCTATCTAGTTCCACTGAGTTCTCCGTAAGCGTTTCATCTCAGATGCTGGTGACAGTGTTACTTTGGTAAAAATATAGATTTACTTGTGTATTTCTGTTTTACCCATTAAGAGGAGGCGTCTTGGTTTTGTTCACCCAGCTTTCCCCAGCTCTCGGTGCAGCCTCTGATATTCAATAAACACTTGGATATTCTTCAAATGAATAAATGGATGGCTCTGTGAAATATGCAATGTTTTTGTCTAATTTTTTATTTTTAATCATTATGAGTACATAATAATTGTATGTATCTATAGGGTGCATGTGATGTTTTGATACAGGCATGCAATGTGTGTTACTCAAATCTTGGTAATTGGGGATCCATCACCTCAGGCATTTATTATTTCTTTGTGTTAGGAACATTCCGGTCCCACCCTCTTAGTTATTTTAAAGTATATCCTGACTTGTTGCCGACTACAGTCACTCTGTTGTGCTGTCAAATGTTGTTCCTTCTGTCTGTCTAACTATGCTTCTGTACCCATCATCCATCCCCTCTTTATCCCCACTCCCCGCTCCTCTTCCCAGCCTCTGGTAACCATCATTCTGCTCTCTGTCTCCATGAGATCCATTGTTTTTAATTTTAGCTCCCACATATGAATGAGAACATGAGAGATTTCTCTCTGTGCTTGGCTTGAAGTGTGCAGTGTTAGTGGCAAAGAGAGGACGTTGTGTCGCAGACTGACAGTCAGGTGTGTTATAAATTTGGTGCTGCCGTCCTGCTCTGTTAATCGGAGCGGTGCTCTTTTGCTCTGGGCCGTTATTAGCACCTGAGCTTCCAGGCTGTGACACTCTGATGCTCTCAGGAGTCACAGAGCTTCATAGATTGCGTCTTCATCGTCCTACACCGCGTGGCCTTACAGCTCTTCCTCCTGTTTCGATATAGTTCTTAGATCTCCTCTTTTGGCTGTTTGGATCATTTTCTGTTCTCAAACTGACCTCTTATGGGGTAAATTTTAGAGGATGATAAATTTTGGTATTTAAGCTCTCATTCATCAGGTGGTACTTGGGGTAAGTACTGAAGGATCATCATAGGTTTTCTTTAATAAATCCCTTTTTATAGAGACCAACAAGTCATTATTAAAACCAATTGTTATATAACAGATGATATTTTTTATTGGTGATGAATTAGAATTCTTTAGATTTAAACAGAAAATGAAATGAGGTGTCTTATTTTAAAACCAGCTTTCAGTTAGCTATACTAATGGTGGGCAGAGTGTGACAGAATGCCCCCAATGTATACGCTTCTGTGGGATGTCTCTGGTGTAGTCACCGCTGTTGCTTTCTGTAATAAATTTCTATTTTTAATGAGTCTGTTAAATTACTGTGTTTTGCATATGCTCATAACTAGAGCTAAATGGTTATTGTCAATTCAGAGATGCGTCTAGTGTGCCAGGGTGGCACTGGAGAGTGGAGATGCTGTTTAAATGCAGATGCACAGGACAAACTTGGAAGGGACGCGGTCAGATCAGGGGGACTGTCGTGCTCAATGAAGCAGAGGAACTTAGGAGGTGTATCCCCACTTGGGGAAGGAGGAGGACACAGGAAGCAGGAGGCTTCCATCGTGTCTTCCTTGTGTGTTCAAGGAAAGGGAAGTTTGGACCAAGGATAAGGATTAGAGTGGATCTGGAAAGAGCAAAATAGGTTTTCCAGCAGCCGAGCTAGGAGAAAACAGATCAGAGACGGGGAAAGCCTATGCCCAGAGGCTGGAGGAGCTGTGGGGCCTTACCAGGGGCTTAACTCAGAGCCTAAATGTCTGATGAACCACCGGAGGAAAACATAAATGATCACCAAAGAAACTTACCACCAGATCTAGAGAACACTGAGCTTTGAATTTAATTTACGTGCCTATGATTGTTCAAATGTGTCTCGCACATGCTTACACCTTTATTAAAACTTGTTTAAATGCAAACATATTGATTTCAAATCTTGTGTCATAACATAATGTACTCTTGGCACAAAGTACAAGTTCTGCCATTTATGTGTTGATTCTCCGAGCTTCATTTCGGACCAGTTATTGAAATGTCATCGTCGTCATCATCAGAGCTGTAATGAAACGACCTAATTGCAGTCACCTCTTTTCTCTCTTCCCTTGCATTTTTAGAAAATAGGTCAAAGTGAATAGGACATTTGTGTTCTTGTCCCGCTTCCAGTTTATTCACTTGAGTATCCGTTTCCTAAGTTAACAAAATTTACTAAATAAGAGATACGGCATAGAAAAGCAAATCATTGTCGTCACTTTATGTTTTAGGTACGTCTCTCTCCCACGCTCCTGAACTGCTCACCTACCAATTCCAGAAAAGAGTCCTTGGTTTTTTTGTTTGTTTGTTTTAATGACTTGTAAATATTCCTTTCTTCCTGCAGGTGGAATGGCTGAAAAATGAGGAGCCCATTGACTCCGAACAAGACGAGAACATTGACACCAGGGCTGATCACAACCTGATTATCAGGCAGGCCCGGCTGTCGGATTCGGGGAATTATACCTGCATGGCGGCCAACATAGTGGCTAAGAGGAGAAGCCTGTCCGCCACCGTGGTGGTCTATGGTAAGACCAGCCCAAAGGCCAGGAATGGATAGGGAGGGCAGAAAGCAGAGAGGTGGAGGGATGTGCACTTTATTAAAACTTTTCAGCATTTAGGGTCAAGAGCACCTTGGGGGCTGTCCTCTGCAGTGCTCTGTGCTGCCTCCCCCATTCGGTAGGCGAGAAAACATCCCTGTTGCTATTAATGTGTTTGCTTTTCCATCCAATATTGCGAGATAGTGACATTTCAAATCTCTCTCTTAAAAATAATAAAAAGTTGTTTATTTTCTTCCTTCGTGCTCATATTTGAAAAGAATTGAGATGGGCAACTCCTTCTTCCCACCCCTTCCAAAGCCCACACCCACCCTGGTCTGTCCCAGACCCGCTGCCAGGTAGTTTCCCTCGTAGTACGTAAAATCCACCCAAAACAAACATTACTATTTACTGAATGTCTCAGGCATTATATAAAAGAAGTTCCCAGCTATTTAAGTAAAGGCATTTCCTTCCATAATAGAAGAGCCCTGGGATTTATTTTTAAAGCACTTAAGGTAATAGAAATTCAAATGCTGATATTTTCTTCTTATACTGTGGATTTTCAAGTGCTTTAGTGATCTGTTGATGAGTTCTTCCTGTTCTTCATAATTTCCCTGCGAAGCCAGTTCTCGGTGTCCCTCTCATTTCAGATGAGTAACTCAGGGCTAGAAGAGGGGAGGCCCACTGTGGCCTCCTCATGGACAGCCAGTGGGGGCTGTACCGCCTCTCTGGCCCCGGAAGCCCGACTCACAGCACCTGGCACAGTGGCTTGCACATAGTAGGCAATCAGTAAAAACCTGTCTCCTTTTTTTTCTCCCCTCCCCATTTTTCTCTCTCAGTGAATGGAGGCTGGTCTTCCTGGACAGAGTGGTCAGCCTGCAATGTTCGCTGTGGTAGAGGATGGCAGAAACGTTCCCGGACCTGCACCAACCCAGCTCCTCTCAATGGTGGGGCGTTTTGTGAGGGGATGTCAGTGCAGAAAATAACCTGCACTTCTCTCTGTCCTGGTGAGATATATGCAGATTCCCTTTCTCCTTCTGATCCACCAACACTGTTAAGCTGGTGTGAAGCAATCCGTATAACCTCCTCTTCCAAAGTCACCCTCTCCCAGATTCTTAGAATAGAGCCTTTATCCAAAGTGCTAACTTAGAACTCATTGTAATGGCAAGATCATGAAGGAAATACCTCTGTGCAATGTTTCGGGGCACATTTTTTTTTAATAAGCAGATGACACTGAACACTCACCATCAATAAGCCAAATGCTATAAAGTATTGTTACACTACCAGTGTTTGGTTGGGCTAAGCCAACGCCTTCTCTCCTTGGGTTCTCCCATCATGTGGCATGTATTTATATAATAGTTATTAAGGATTAGATGTGTTGTCTTCAAACAAAAAAGAGCAGGTACCAAAAATTTGGCTCTTTGTCAAGAGATACCTTATCAGTTTTCACCTTTTATTTATTCACAAGACAATCAGCAGAGATTGTGCATTGTCACGGCAGTCAATATTTCATGTTTGGTCTGTCCTTCCCTTCCTCTCTGAATAGAGAGATGCCTCATTTACCAAACATGGCCTTTGTAAGTTCTTTTGTTCATCTCTTGCTGGCCTTGACCCAACTTATCCAATGAGAAATACATGAGATGTATTTCATCTTGTACACAAGATGACTTTCTTCGTGGAAATCACATCCTCCCACTGAGAAATAGATCCTGGGTCTCACGTGCACTACAGAACATGAACTCCAAGGACCCTGGGCTGGAACCTCGTGTCTTTCAAATTTCAAATTTAGTTCCAGTTAAAGTCAAGGGAGGCTCTCCCTGGCAGCATATTCTTGGAGTTTCATTTTGGACTCATATTAAAATAAAACATTTATTGAGTGCTTACTATGTGCCAGGTACTGTGCAGGGTACTTTTACACATGTGATGTTATTTCATCCTATGTTGTGAATTTTATTACCCTCAGTTGACAGACATGGGGAAGTGAGGCTGAGTGACTCACCCAGGGTTGCTCGGCCGATAGAGTTGAGAGACCCAAGACAAAGACTCAGACATTTCGCTTCCAGTTCTGTATTTTCTATGTTACCCTACTCTGGACTAATTGCTTTGGATTAAAAACTTCACTGTCTTAAATAACCCACATAAGCATGGCAGAACTATTCCTAGGAGGTTATGGGGCAATTGCCTCGAACATCTGCCATAATCTCTAGGGTTGCCTTTTAGTGGAATTAAATTCAGTTTGCTCATTTCTACATACAGCAATAATCTATGACCCAAGAGATTCTATTTATGTAAGTCCTGGTGCCTTGGGGTTTCACTGACCTGTTTTAGTTTAATGCTATCAATATATTTGGGTTTAACTTTTTATTGTTTAGGGGTTTTTAGGGCTTAAAGATAGTTCATTCTACCCTCTGTTCTAAGCTGTCAACCCACAAGGAAGTGGCTGACTTAGTTACTGAATGTGGTTTACCCGTCCATCTAACATGCGCTTGGGCATGAAAGTCTGGGAAAGAATGGGATAAGGACATTATTAGCCAACCCAAAGGTACCGGTAATTCAAATGCTTGCCTAAATTCAGTAATCGGTCTCATCCTGAAATAACAAGAGAATGAAACCACTGCTTCCGTTAGCCTGTCTCTTTAGGAAAGAAACCATGGAGAGAAGATAAACTGATATTTTACTTTTGTTGTGGTGGTTATTTCTTTAAAATCCAGCTCTAAGAACAACAGCAGTTGTGAGTCCGGGGGTGAGTCTCCTGACAGCTGCTCCATTCGTTCTAATAATGATTTCTTCTGTTTCCTTTTGAAGTGGACGGGAGCTGGGAAGTGTGGAGCGAATGGTCAGTCTGCAGCCCGGAGTGTGAGCATCTGCGGATTCGGGAGTGCACGGCGCCGCCCCCCAGAAACGGGGGCAAATTCTGCGAAGGTCTAAGCCAGGAATCCGAAAATTGCACAGATGGTCTCTGCATCCTAGGTAACGTCTTCTGTTTAACATCTTCTGTGTTTGTTCATGATGCCCACATATTCATGGGTCTCAAGAAAGAATGCCCCAACCATTAATGTGGTTAAATAAGTTAGCAGCAAGACGGATTGCCAAGAGCAAAAAGACGATGGGAAGAAAGTGTAGAAAAGTAGATAAATACATTTTTCATAGAGATGGTGTAAATTTAAATAGTCTATCATTGTGAGCCCTATAAATGTGTTTACTTCCCAATCAAGTTAAATAATGTTTAAAAATAAATAATTGAAGAAGATATTTTAGACTTTCCTTTTAGGAGCTACCACTTTTAGGTTTGGTGAAGTTCTGATACCAATCACTGTGTGCTTACATTTCTCCCAAGAATTTTGCAGCGTAAGATACTTAATAAATCTTTAGAGGCCACAGTTCTGTGTCAAGGACTGTGTGTTGTGGCTGTTACCTTACAAATGGTGAGGAGAGGAATAGTGATGGCCTGCGGTGGCTTGTATCCCATTGGTCTGGCAGACTAGCAAATAGAGTATTCGTTTCAAAATTCTTGTGTCCTTGCTTCATTTCTGAGATTATGCTGTTATCATCTCCAAGTGACTGTCTGCCCGGGTTAGAAGGTGTGGGAGGGTCAAATAGAGTCAGAGAGAGACAGGTCCCTTATTTGTATCGTGACTCTCGGGCAAGAGTTGCAATCTTCTTAACCTCTTAACTTCTCTGACTATAGGAACCAAATATGATACCCGCTTTAGGTTATTGTCAAGGCTGAATGATAAAGAACATATTTGAATGTTTCATGGCCCAAAGTAGGTGCTCAGTAAAGATCAGTTCCTTTTCCATTCGCCCACTCAGATGAGCTCAGGTGTATTGATTTTGCTGCAGTCTTTAAAAAATATGAAACCGAAAATAGACTTATTCTTTAGAACTAGTTGCCTTCTTGGAAAATTCCTGGGGAAATATCCAGCAGAAAAATACCATAGCTCTCGGTCTGTGTTCTTGTGCCAGTACGGTGCGCACCATCTGGGAGATGGACACGCTTGAAGCTCTGACTCGGGTAGGGCAAAGGCAATATACGTAACTTAAACATTCGTACCCCCATAATATGCTGCAATAATAAAAAAAATACCATAGCTCAATAGTTTGTGATGTATTCAGGGATACGTGTCACTTTTTATTTGGGAAGATGACAATATGGAGGAAACATCTAAGTTGGATGTATTTTTTTTGCATCGAAATGACTGGGCACCCTTGAAAGGCAAGCACATCTAACTGTTGTATTTTCAAACTAAATCTCTATGGTTAATACGTCGGTTAAAATGGTTATTTGATTGAAAAGAGTACTTAGTAATAGCCCATAGTGTCTTTATTTGCTAGTACGAGTGCTGAGTACCCTGCGTGCAATCATATATGATGCCAGGGGCTGTGACGGAAGGCAGCGTAGCCACCCGTGTGAACTTGGCTTTGCTCTCCAGTAAACACAGACCAACCGTTTGCCTTCTGCTTCCCTTCCCTCTTCCTAAGTGTGAGGAAACTGAACACAAACTCAATAGCAAGACGTTTAAGAAAATGTTTCTATCCATCCTTCAATGCCACCAGATTTATTCAAAACACGTCTTTGAGATGTGACTGTTTTTAATATGCTTTTGGTTCCCCTGCAGGAAAATACAAACAGAATACTCATGAAACTACTCATGTCTGACTGAAACCACACACGGCCAGTGTCCATAGGCAGGGTTCGTTCAGTAAACCAATGAATTGCTCACAGCAGCTGCACAGACTGTGGCCATGAGTGGCTTTGAGGAAAGAACTTGAATTTCACAAGTACATATGTATCCGTGATGGTTAATTTTATGTGTCAACTTGGCTGAGTACAGGGAACCTAGATTTTTAAATTAATACAGTGTTTAAATTAATGCAGGTCAATTTTTAAATTAAAACGGTTGGGATTGTGAATGTCATATGTCTTTGAAAGAACCATGACGATGTAGCTAGTTGGTTACTGGTTGAATTTTAGATCATTGTAATAATATCCTTCACTACCAACCACAGATTGGACTTGCACTTGGGGAAAATCTGTGGATATCAGACTTCCATCTTAATTGACCGAGACTTAGTCTAAGAGTTACTGATTGAAGACAGACAATGGTTGTTAGCTCTTAATGTAGGAAAGAATTATTATCAGATATGTGAATATTATTTATTTGCACTTGTAGATCTAGCAGTTTATCAGTCGAGTAAGAGTTCTGTTTAGGGCTGGAAGAATTGATCAGCACTGAGCATGCAGCGGCAAGCCTAGCTCCCAAGGATAAAATCTAAGAGTCTGTATTAATTGGGATTCTCCAGAGAAACAGAAGGAGTAGAACATTCACACACATGCAGCAAGAGTGCAATGGAGAGATACTTGGAGATGTTTATTATAAAAATTGGCTCCTGGGATTATGAAGCCTGACAAATCCAAAATTTGCAGAGCCAATGTCCCAGTTCAGGTCCAAGGTTGTCAGGCTGCTGAAGAAGCAGGAAGACCTTATGGCCCAGTTTGAAGGCTGTTATGAAGGAGAATTCTTTGTTATGCAGGGAGGTCAGCATTTTGTTTGATTTGGGCCTTCAACTGATTGAATGAGGCTCACCCACATGATGTGTAGATCAGCTTTATTCAGTCTGCCAATTTTTTTTTTTTTTTTTTTTGAGACAGGATCTTGTTCTGTCTCCCAGGCTAGAGTGCAGTGGCATCATCATGGTTCACAGCAACCTCAAACTCTCAGGCTCCAGTGTTCCTCCTGGCTCAGCCTCCAGAGTAGCTGGGACCATGGGAGCCTGCCACCATAGTTGGCTAATTTTTTCTAATTTTTTTAGTCAAGACGGGGTCTTGCTCTTGCTTAGGCTGATCTTGAACTCCCACAGCCTCAAGCATTCCTCCCTCCTCGGCCTCCCAAAGTGCTAGGATTACAAGCATGAGCCACCCGTACTTGGTCTAGTCTACCAATTTTAAACATTAATCTTATCAAAAACACCCTCACAGAAATACTGAGAATAATGTATGAACAAATATCTGGGCACCCCATGGGCCAGTCAAGTTGACACATAAAATTAACCATCACAGAAGCATGTGTGCTTGTGTAATTCAGAAAGCTCAGTTCTTTCTGTTTGTATTTGCCTACAGTGGAAATAAAATAGCTAGAAAGACAATGAGGCCTGGAATGTGTTCAACAAAGGAGGTAAGATCTCTGTTAAATCCCTCCATGAGTTGAAAATGCTATGTGAGCCTTTTCTTTCTATTCGATCTATTCATTTCTTTCCTTTCCTTTTCCACTTACTTTTTTTCAGCCTTCATAGTATGCATATTAGCATATCTGTCAAATTTGATAGAAACCTTTTGATAGCTACAGTGACTAAGCTTTTTGAGGCAGAAAGGGCGAAGTCTATGAAATCATAGCAGTGATTGGGATACATTTGCATATCAGTGGGAACGGGGTGTGTTTGTAAGAGCCCGACACCAGGATGCATTCTGTCTTTTTACACAGAGTGGCTACCAATGTCAACAAAAATGAATAACATTTTACTATCTCTGCAGGAAGCAATGAACAGCAATCCAGTTAAACGATGCCAGCATCACTGTGTGCTTCTCACTGGTACTCTGTCGGAGTGCTCTTGGTGAAAATAGCTGTGCTCTCAGGGTAGAGCTCCAATGAAGGCTGTCTTTGATTAAAATAGCATTTGGCAACAGCTTTATGGAGCAGTAGCTTTGTTGAAGGATCTAGGTCATGTTACAATTGGGGAATTTTCTTCATCCTAATTTTTTCCTTTATGCCAAACATGACCCTAAAGCAATTCCTCAATTCCCACCTTCCATAGAGGTTTAACAATGACATTGTGTGGCTCTTGAATGACCTACAGTTCTTTGATTTTATTAGCCTTCAACAAAGCATCTGGATTTTCTTTGTTGTCCCTGAGGGTTGCATTTCTCCCAGAGATGGAGCTGCCAGCTCTGAATGATCGCTTTAATATTTGAGTGTGATTGCTGCTTGGTCAGTTGTGACTGGAGCAGAGAACCTTAGTGTTGTGCTATCACAGATGGCCACACCTAAATGCCCTCAACAAGAAAATAAATGTCGCGAGACCGGTGAGAGTGAGATTAGGCAATTTTTGCCTATAGCAGGGAGTCCAAGGGTCCAAATTGCAATAGAAACCAAACATTAAGTGCTTTTATACTAGAGCATTGCTTTTCCAGAGAAAAAGGATAATTATGTGGCATGACTGTTAAGAACTTGCGGGTCTGTGTTTTCTGAGCTCGAACGCCAGGATCAGGTAGTTTTCTGACGATTGTCCTTTCTGCTTGCTTTGTGCTCTGAGACTCACAGCCCTCAATGACCTGCATGTCTGGCAGGGTGTTTAGTCTGATCCTGAGGAATGAGGAGGAGCCGGCTCCCTCTCCCTTTACTCCAGCAGATGTAACACTAAGGGCATTGGCTTGAGAAGATTAAACGGATCTGCTTCAGAGGGGATTAGCGCCTACCTGTGTAGAGAGAGTGACGCCAGAGAAATGCCACAGGGGCCTGAAAGAGGAAATCTTCAAGGCTGAGGCACCCGATAGCTAATCTGTTCCTCTTGTCAAGATATAACGCGGGTCAATTCAACATTGACCGTTCAAAACCTGAAATATCAGTTAAATGGTGGTTTGTTTTCAGTAAAATGGTGGTTTGTTTTCATTGCTTGTGAGTTGGTTGATGAGAAAAGTTTGAAGTACCAATTTGGAAACCATATCGAGGATAAAGACATCTGCACAATAGTGAATTCAAATAAACGTCCCCAAAGCTACATCTAATAATCTAACCACATTGTCTATTGAATGATCTACTTAAATGACCTGGCGGAAGCACCTGAAAAGGTGAACCTGTAATCACAGGAAAGGAACGGTTTCTTTGTTAAGCATTTTCTCTTGGACAATTCTCAGCCTTGTGGTTATCCATTAGAGTAATTACCTGGGCCCCTTCCCTGCGTTTCCTCGGGCGCTGAATAAGAGAAATCTCATCCTGGAGGTAGCTCAGTGCACCTAAAACAGCTCTTTTACTTTTTTGATAATGGTTTTATGGAATCCCTATTTTGTATATAGGATTATAACAGATGGGTGTCCTTTCGCCAGAACAGAACCTGTCAATTCCTTTCTTTGGGCAAAGAGTCAGGAATCATACTTGACTCGTTCTTAAAGTTTTTGGTGGATAAGTTCATATTGCAGAACCAGATGCAGTGCACAATTACTTGATTACAGCATAAACTCTCCATGGCCAAGAAATGAAAATGGCATCGGGAAGGTAACATACTAGCACGCTGCCTCCTCATGCCGTCACGAAGCAGCCTACTGCTTGCTAATTCTCCCAGGTGGTTTTGATGTGTAGTACATAGTGGGTGCTCTTTTTTATGTAAAGATTTTTCCTAGGAAGACTCAATAGCTGCCTTTCTGCATGACAAACAATCGATTAATTCAGAGCAGCCTTCATGTACACAGTATAGCAAATGCGGATATGATATTGCAGACCCACAGGAGTAATAAGAATGTAGATTTGGGCACATAAGGTGTCATTAGCAGCTTAGCAGCAATCTCTCCCCTATGCCCCAGTAAACACTTTGACATTATGGAACCCAGTAAGAAGACCAGTGACTAACAAGCTTTAACGAGACAGACTGGAGTGGCTCAAGACTAAAGTTTCCATCGTGCTTAATTAAAAAGGAAAATAAAGGAGAGATGGCTCAGTGTTCGTGGATCTTAGTGAAGGCTTTTTTTTTTTTTTTTTTTCACTTCTACAAAGCTAAAACCGTCATTTTTGGGCCTCACAGTAAGATGACTTACACTCGAGCGCCATATCTTGAGTGGAATTGAGTGTAAAAGGGATCAAGAATAAACCATATGCAACAAATCGCTGTAACGTTTTCCCTTTGTTAGACATCCACTGTAGACTTCTCTATTTTTATGCCTTGCTAATAAAAAGATAAAGACATCTGATTGTGTTTTGAACATAATCTGCCTTCCAATTGAGCATTGGCCTTGATCCATGGGTCCGTGATTGATAATGTATTTCATAAACTATTAAAAAAATCTGTGGTCCTTCCTATCAACCAGCTCTGAAACGCTTAAGATGCCTTTTGTGACCCTGGAAATTTCCTTTTCATCACCACCTTCTCTTTATTTGCTCAGGGTCTGTGCCGTGTGCACACAGTCATGGCAGAGCTGCCGAGGTAGGGACCGCTCTCCCAGCTGGCAGAAATCGAGGCAGTGATACCACTTGTCCCTCTCTCTTCCTCCTCCCATCCACTTTTTCCTGTTCCTGTCCACTTCCCCTCCCCGCCAACACGTTTCAATATGCACTTTTCTACTCTGCTTATGTTCTTTTGGTGAAATTAGGAAGTGCTGTGCTGAACTTTAAAAAATTAATCTCTGGAAGGTTGTTTATCTCAGGCACATCTTGTTAACTCGGTTCACTTTATGAGAGGAATCGAAATAAAACACCAATGCTGTAAGTAGGAAGGACTCCGAAACTGAATTTGAGCAGCTGGAAAGCAGGATACATGTACCTCCAGATCGCATTACTTAGAGAGGAAAAAAGACAAAAACAAAGCAAAGTGAAACATACAAAAACCCAGGAAAACTAAATGAACAAATAAAAACAGGTCCTTGTGTCAGTTTAAATGGGAGCCAGAAACCCATTAGAAAACTTAAAAACCTTCCTTAAGGATGTGAAATTTTAGTCATAGAACTGGATGGTGGGTGAGAATGCAAATCCATTTCAAAAAAAGGAGATTTTTGTAGATGTCATCCCCAAGAGCGCCATGCAGGGCAGAGCCTTGGAAGGTACAGAGGTTGAGCTTCCACAACGCTGGCCTGGGGTGGGCCTGGGTGGGGTTGGCATCCAGGGCGGAGGCTGAATAGCCTTCACAGGTCCTCTGTGATGCTGAGTCGGAACCCGTCATTCTGTTTTTGAAATACTAGAAATGGACGTGAAGCTAGAAGTAGAAGAAATGTGTGAATTGAGCCTACTGGACTTTGACATTCATCCCAGAGATAAAGGACAGGTCAAAGAATCGTGGCTCTGTAGTCAG
>RJWJ010007582.1:0-56906 GCA_004363605.1 Indri indri | reverse complement strand
CCCCGTCTCTACCAAAAATAGAAAGAAATTAATTGGACAGCTAAAAATATATATAGAAAAAATTAGCCGGGCATGGTGGCACATGCCTGTAGTCCCAGCTACTCGGGAGGCTGAGACAGTAGGATTGCTCGAGCCCAGGAGTTTGAGGTTGCTGTGAGCTAAGCTGACGCCACGGCACTCGCCCCAGGCAAGAGAGTGAGACTCTGTCTCAAAAAAAAAAAAAAAAAAAATTCTGAGAAGGGATATTTAAGAGTTTTTTTAAAATATAAAACTTTCTAAATAAAATTAAGTAGAGTTCTTTAATTACCAAGGGTAGAATGCAATGTCAACTGTTTATATCTTAATGTTAAATGGGATTCTCTGGACACATTTTGTAATTTTCCATAGGTTTCAACTATAAGACAGTTGATATGTCAACTTCTCTGGGTCATGAAGTCACAGAAACATGCCACTGCTTTCTGTGTATACTGTCTGGGTCATGTGTGTGTGTGTGTGTGTGTGTGTGTGTGATGGGAATCAATTATTATTATTACTTTTGGTGTTCGGTTTTATGCAGCTAGTCACCTAATAGTTTAGGTAGAGTTGAAAGTTTTTTCTAAGCAGTTTTTCTCAGAGTACTTTAACATTATTCAATATGCATGGGATGCTTAGGGACTGTTTATACTCGAACAGGAATTTTTCTTGCCAATATTTAAGCTCTTTGCTTATAAGATTTTTATGTGATGCTTGAATTTTGTTATAAAGCTTATTTCGATGTGAGGAAACAAAAACTCATCCAGTGAAGTTAAATGCTATTGGAGGAATTTAATTTACGGTCAGTCCCAAACTCAAAATAGATGAGCCTCAGTGCCCTTTGATCAGCAGAGCTCTCCCACGATGGCCCCAGAGCAACTCATCCTGCTGCTCTTTGCTTTATAGGACTTCACGAGAGCAAATATCAGGAGGGGGAAGCTAGATTTTGCATTTCTTTAATCTGATAAAACATTACCATTTTTAAAAAGTTAGTTTCTAACCTTCCAGAATAATGCGTTTTAGAAAAAAAAAAAGCCTCCTTTTAACTTTCATCCCTAGAACATAATGATAGGCAGTTACACAAAAAAGCGATACTTTCAGATGGGAAACCTGTTCTGTGCAATGTTTGTAGCATGCCCAGCATGGGTAGAGATTGACTGGTTTGTAATTCCAGATACTTTGAATAGTGACAAAGAAACAGGAGTTTTTTTCTCCACGTTTTGGACGTATTCTTAGTTTGACGATGTTTCTTTTTACAGTTACATTAGCCAAGAAAATGGTTATTTTGCTTAAGCATTTATTTTCCATCTCTTAGTCTTACATATGATTAAACTATTGTAGAGTTGTCCGTCACAGATTTTTGATTTATATAATCTATCTTAACAATGGTAGATCATGCTTAGCAAGTCAAGCAGATCATGTTATAGAAGACTGAAGTTACGAGATCCTCACACTAAAGATCTATAGGACTCTTGGCAAGGGGCTCATATCAGGCAAACTATTTACACAAACTTACCGCAATTGGCTGAGAACACAGAGGGCATGGTAATGAACCTGCAAAGGGATATTCCAACCCTCTGCTGAAAGACTGTGAAAGGGTCCACCTACCTGGTCTGGATTGTGTTCCAAGGGGCAGTTGTCACACTGATCTCCAACCCCATCCATATCAGTGTCCCTCTGGTCCACATTGTAGACATACTGGCAGTTGTCTCGTTCATTCAGGATGCCTGCAAAGAACAGGGGACAAGAGCTGGGATCTCAGCCTTGGATGTTTCCACCAAACCACATACTAATGGCCAGGACTAAGGTGAAAGCTCACATGTCCCCGTCTCCCATGGCCTGCTGACTCAGGGAGCACCTTACCATCCCCGTCAATGTCCGCCGCACAGGCGTCCCCTTCCCTGTTGTTGTCTGTGTCTGCCTGGTCTGGGTTGTGGTTGTAGGGGCAGTTGTCACAGCGGTCTCCCACATCATCTCTGTCGTAGTCATACTGGGCTGGGTTGTAATGGAACGGACAGTTGTCCTGCAAAGAGAAGAAATGGAGCACTTTATAACACTGTTTGTGAAACCGGCTCAAGCCTCAAACCACGTGCATAATATGCATAAAACTGCAAAAATTTGTAGTAATTATTTTCTACTTAGTGGATATGCTAATTGAGTACTCAGTGTAAAATGATCACTACAAAAGTTAAAAGTGGGACATAATGAAAGAAAAACGGATTCCTGTTAGTTACAAGTTAGTGAGATATAAAATATAATCTCATCGTCTCAGTTCTCAGTATGCCCAGAGTAAATTTAAATGTGGTGTTTGAAATCAGTCTGGGGAACAAAGTGTCATTTGTTTATTCACTGTAATTTCTCTCTCAAGTGGAGGGAAGAAAAGCTTGTGATGAAAAACAAAACTCTCATTTAAAAATTCTCTTGGTAACGTCTATATCCTCAAGCTACTGAAATATAATGAATAATTTCTAATTATCCAATATATCAATTTGGTATTTTTTTTGCTACAAGCCTGTAATTGAATCCTAAAGTGTTTCAGGCTGCCGCTGAGTTGAATAGATGAAGGAGGAATGGAAAATATTTTGTTTTTACCCTGTCATCTGGAATTTTATCATTGTCATCGTCATCATCACAGGCATCGCCAATGCCATCCTTGTCATAGTCTTCCTGTCCTGAGTTGGGAAGGTTGGGGCAATTATCCTAGGAAAGAGAAGACACATTATAGTTATAGTTCACAGTCCCTTTGCTCAGCTCACGCATGGGGAGTCCACTTGGACATTCCGAACAGAACAAGAGAATGCTGCTCTGCAACAGCGTATGCTTTTTACGGGAAGACAAAAAAATAAATGTTTTCATGGGGGATATATATACAGAATCTGTATAAATGCTTTAGGCTGTATAGATGCTGTGAACACAAGTCATACTCTGCTGGGATTTGGTAGAGTACTGAACTTTTTTTTGGACAGACAAATCGACTAGGGAACACAGTCACTGAAAGAGCCTTCCCCGTTCATGTTTTTGGCACCAAATGATTTAATATTAATAGGAATTAATGTCCCTTTGCCTTGGGGAGATTTAATCTTTCAGTTTCATTTTCGAACCTGAAGTATTAAAAATTCCTTAGCATGTTCTTTTGATAGGGTGATGGGCCTTCTTTCTGGAGGCATGAGAAGCCGGCTCTACCTTTTTGCAGTGGTAAGTGGCATTGGCCACGCACACCAGGTTCTCGTTGGGCCAGCCGTCGAGGTCCGTGTCCTCCCCACAGATGATGCCATTGCCAGCATAGCCAGGCTTGCACTCGCAGCGGTACATGGGGTCGCTGTAGTGGCCCAGATAGTTGCACTTGGCATTCTTGTTGCAGTCGTGGGTCCCATCCATGCAGGGGTTTCGGGGCTTGCACACCTGAGGGTACACCATTCTGATGTTAGCACAGAACCTTTGGGAGTCCCCAGGTAGCATGGAAACAAGAAGAGTCCAGGCCCCTACCATCTCAGAGTAGACACAGGCTCTGTATGGAAGAGTGTGGGTTACCTCTGTCCTTCCCCCTTCTCCCTCTGTGGTTGCCCAGATTACAGGTGAACTCTGCTTTACATTTGTTTTTTCTTGAAATGGCTTAGCACCTAGTAGCACCTAGACATTTACAAGTCCATCTGCTCACAACTCATTTCAAAGCAGCATTTTCGAATACGGTAGACTATTTTTTCCCCTGCCAGATTTACCATGGATTTTCTAGTCATGTTTCCAAAACCAGGTTGTGTATTCACCCGTCCCCTGCTTTTTGTGAAGGGTATGGAATTACACTCCTTCCTTTCCTATCGTTTTGGTCAAGGACAGCTCTCCTCTGCTCTGGTCTACTAGTTTAGTCTACTGTACCTGTTTGTTGGCCGTGGCGTGTTCAACGCCCCGGCCGAAGGGCTGCGAGCCAGTGAAGCGTGGTGGGCAGGGCAGGCAGTTGTAGCCGGGGTCCGTGTTCTCACACCTGTGCTCTCCGTTGTGGTTGAAGCAGGCATCAGGCACTTCTTTGCACTACGGAGGAAATGAGAGTATGCTTCACGTTTAGAAAACACTGCCGTAAGGAAGTGACTAGGACAGTTAGCTGCTTTCCCAGATCCAGTAACTCTGAGCCCTCGGTTCTCACCTCGTCAACATCTTTGCACTGGATGCCATTTCCACTGTAACCAGGGGGGCAGGCACCACATTTCCAGCTGCCATCAGGGTAGCTAGTGCACTTGGCTCCGGCAAAGCAAGGATTGGACAGGCATCCGTCTGAGACACAGTGAGAGAGAGGCACAGTAAATGGCTGGTCTAAGCTGCTCTTACTGCCATGCTGGGCGCTTAAAAAACAATAGGGTGTAAGATATTGTGGGGTCTGTGTAACTGATAACTTGTTGGGATTAGGTTGTCCACCTGCATTTTAGAGTAAGCAAACCACTCAGAACAAATATTCAGTGAAACCCCCTTCAATGCTGGCTGCAGCATTCAGTAACATAGCAAGCTCCTGGGGTGAGTCTGCCCCGGGCTTCGTGGCTCACCAATTGGACAGTCCTGCTTGTTGCAGATCTGGTTTTCTGTCACATCACCGATGCAGTCCTTGCCTCCAAACTGGGGTGTGGGGTTGTTGCAGAGCCGGCTACGTTTCTGTACCCCTCCGCCACAGGTGACAGAACAGATGTCCCATGGTGACCAGGGACCCCAGCCTCCATTGACTGTAAGAAAGTAAACCATATGCAAAAATTAAGGTCAATTTTCAAACACCTCACCTGTCATAGAAGATTACCCTAAGCCTGTTCAAGAAACCTCTGCTACCCTGACATGTAGAAAGAATGTCTGGGAAGAGGATGAGTTTGAAATGATTTTCTTTCTATTTTTCATTAAAAGAAGCTGCTGAGCATGCAGGACTTTGCTTCTGTTTGTTTCTCTAGTAAATAAATTCTCCCCTTCGTGAACTGGGGGCTGCATGTGCCAGGCAACCAGCTGGGCAGAGCTGCTGCCCACGCTCAGCCCTGCAGCGAGTGCACACTTACTGGGGCAGGCGTCTTTCTTGCAGGCTTTGGTCTCCCGAGCTTCGCCCTCACATGGCTTCCCATTCATCTGGGGGCTGGGAGAGTTGCAGAGCCGGATCCTTGTGATCACACCATCACCACATGTCACAGAACAAGAGGACCACGGGGACCAGTGGCTCCAGCCGCCATCCTGTTTAACTAAAGGACAAAGCTCATGTCATAAATGGTGTTGGCTCAGAGCTAGCCAAGTAGAAGCCCTCCCCAGGAGCATATAGATATATTTCTAGGAAATGGTCAACAGCAACTAGATCTAGCATGTAGTAGAAGTTGGCTCTTGGCCATGTGTGCAAATATCAACATGGAACGTTTTCTACCAGAGGACAGGTCATCAGCTGTCTTCACGGGTTGCTGTTAATAAACTAACATTTACAGGGTGCTTGCCATGAGCCAATCTCAATGCTGACTGCTTTGTGTGCATTATCTACATAAAATGCTCAAAATAACCTTATCAAGAACTATTATCATCCCCAAGTTGTAGATTCAAGCAGCTGTGCCCTTAACCTCCATGCTATGGAACTGCTCTTGGTGATGTCAGTAAGGACAGGTCAGTTCTCCACATCCCTGAGTGGCCAAGATGCTTACATCTCTTGTCACACTCCTGAATGTGGCAGGTCCGCGTCTGGACGGAGGAGCCCTCGCATCGGTTGTTGAGGCTATCGCAGGAGCGGCCACGCTGCTGAATGCCATTGCCACAGGTCACAGAGCAGGAGGTCCACTCAGACCACGGGGACCAGCCGTCGTCCGCAGAGTCGCTGGCTGCAGGGGAAATGGAGACTTATTTAGCGTATGATGATTCAGACAAGCTGTTCTTCGGATGGCTCTGTCCTGGGCCCTTCACTTGTCAGAGGGTAAAAAGCAATATATTTCCTTCTTTTATTATCTTCCAACCTTTATTGAGGTATCATTGACAAAATAAATATTGTATATATTTAAGCTGTACCATGTGACGTTTTGATATACATATGCATTGTGGTGTGATTACCACTGTCCAACTACTTAACATACCCATAATCTCACAGTTACCTTTTTTTGGTGGTTGATTTAAGATCTACTGTCTTAGCAAATTTTGAGCATGTAATACAGTATGATTAACTATAGGTACCATGCTGTATATGAGCTCTCCAGGACTTAATATCAGAGGGTGCAAAGTTTCAGTTATGTAGGATGAAAAGCAATATATTTCTTAGGCCAACAGCCAACGCGCCTATCCCAGGTCAAGCTGTGTGCAGCACTGCGCCAGTACAGCTGGGCCCTCACAGCGTGTGTTCTCCCACCCACTGTCTCTTCTTTCTCCTCTCTCAGCATTTCAAATGAGTTTCCCTTTACTGACTTAAGATGTCTGAGTAGGCATTTCCAGTCTCAGGCTTCCAAGAATGCTAGAGTTTTAGGAAGCTTATAGGAATCATTTCTGACTGTCAGGGGAGCCCCAGACCATGTGTTTGACAGATGCACTTGAAGGCAGCTTAGCTGCTGTTGGCTCCAGCTCCAACTCGGCCATGAGGTTAGTCAATTTGTTGTCCCTCTCACCCTAGCATTTGGGGCCGTCTCTGCACATATTTTCACAAGAGGACAATGTGTTTGTTTACCATCTGCCCAGGCACTGTGACTACGGTCACATCTAGCTGTATCAGACTGAAGAGAGAGAACTTGTTTTCTTCTGTCGTTTTCTTAGCAATTCCTGATTTAAGTTCAGAACTCTGTTCCAGCTAACGTTGTTCCCTTTAACCCCCATCTCAAGTGAATGCTGAACAGAAACAGATATGCAGATGATCATTACGGTGCCAATATCACTCACATGATCCCTGGATGGGACTGGTTATTCCGAGCCATGGCCTGGGTGTCTGTGTATGTGAAGGGCAAGTGCCACTTTCCTGTTTTCTTCTTTAATTTAGTCATGATGAATCCCTTTATGACTTCTACTACATTAAATATTGTCTCAGCAAAATGATTAATTTATACTGGCAACAAAAACAAGGGATATGGTGCCATGTAACAACATAGTGCCTTATTTCTTTTAGTGCTCCGAAACTCAAATTGCTGTTACTCTCTTAGATCTCCTATCCCTGCAGATAAAATGGGCAAAACTTATAAGCCCAATTCAGTCCAATGCCCATACCATAAGCCTATCCATTTCTCTGGTGAGCAGATTTTTTTAAACTGTACTGCAGAGGTCAAATTCTAAAAGTAGTCAACGTAGAGCTATTGCTGCTACAGAGTCATCTCCTTTCCTCAGAGCATAAAATCAGAATCCATACCCTACAAGATCATTATTGCCCAGACTGTAATCCAGATGGGTAATTTAGATAGTCACAATGGAATTTTTGGCTGTATACAGCAGACGAGCTGTCAGTTAACCAGCTGCTGCAGCAAGAAACTGAATGGAAAAGTATATGATGGGGATGGGTGGGGTTCCAGTGTTGTGCTTAGCTGTCCAGGATATATGTAGAACTGACCTAGTCACTGAAGAATGGGTATGCCATTTTGGGAACTTACGCCAACACCGTGGGCAGCATTCTCCATCAGGAACTGTGGCATTGGAGCAGGGCATAATGGGGCAGGACACCTTTTTGCAGATGGTAACTGAGTTCTGCGGGGCAGAAGAGTGAGGGAGAAATGGGTTACTGAGCATAGGCAAACAGAAGTTTACATACTGTTAACATGTCCATTACAAGCCAAAGCATGTCAGCGCTGTAAGCGCTCTAGTGGAATGAGTTTACTAGAAGATCTGTCAGTGTTGTGTTTGCAGCCACCACCATCATAGAGACAGTATTAGTGCTAGTTACTTGTCACTCCATCCCTTGGAGAGTTCTTTTTTATTGGCACTCAGTCAAGGGTGGAAGTTATAGCATGAAGAATTTACACAAGGCGAACCAACAAACATCATGGGTCAAATCTGTGTCTGAAATTGAACTCACAAAATTTAGCCAGGAGTTTTAAATTTTTATATTTTATCTTCAGGGGGAAAGAAGATCTATAAGCATTTTTTTCTCCTCTATAGATCTAGCTTTGTATTACCTTGGAAAAGAATGGGAATTTGATGAAGTTGCCTCCTAAATCCAGTAATCCATGATTTGTATTTAAGCTTGACTTTGTTCGGTGGTCCAGGTAAACCCCTAAACTCACCTGCCACTGGTGTGAGGGGGTGCTGGAGTGAAACAAACACAGCTGACGGTGCCACCTGAGCTAAGTAGAACAGTGATGTCCTAACAATGTTGGGCTAAGGGATTTGAACAACAATCGGTATTGTATTAAAAGAACCTCCATGCCATAGCTAAATACAAATCAGGGGTGGGGAAAAATAAAAGGAATGTTCCAACCAGGTTTTATTTACCTGACATTCAACACTTAGCCTTTGAACTAAAGCAGGTAAATTATTCACATCTTAGTAGATTTGTTCTCTTAGATACTTAGCATGGAATAAAATTAATACTTTGATAAACCACCTGAGAGTTTAAAGAAGAATTTTTACATGCCATAATTGCATCTTAAAGAAAAAAACACCACTTCAGTGTCAAGCCTTGAAACATAAGAAGAATTTGAGTGGCCATTTGAGTGTTTCCCCTGAGATGTGGCTTCAATTCTCATTTTTGCTTGCGAAGACCCCTTACCTGACAGCGACACTCCGTGCAGCTGTCCACGGTCCATTCCTCGTTATTCCTGTACTGAACTCCGTTGTGATAGCAGAGGGGAGGCCGCCTCAGCTCATTGGCCAACTCTTTGTTCTCTTCAGTCTAAAAGGGGAGAATGATCATTAGTGTTCAACCTCATTTTCAGTCATTTTGGGACCCTCTGTGATAAAACTTTAAGGGCTCATGCTAGCGGGCTGGGAGCAGAGGCCACTGACCACTTTGCGGATGCTGTCCTGAAGCGTGGTCACGATGGTGCGCAGGCCCCTGAGTTCCAGCACCATGCTGGACAGCTCGTCACAGGAGATGCCGCAGATGGCTTGCAGGTCCTTTGTCTTGTGGCCAATGTAGTTAGTGCGGATGGCAGGGCTGGAACCATTCACCACGTTGTTGTCGAGGGTGAGGAGGACATTGGTAGCTGATAAAAAACACACAAAATGAAAAAGGTAATAGATGTTCAAACACATGTTCTCACCAGCCACTCTCCTGAGTTCTTAGTTGTAAAAAACATTTCATTTGGGCCAAGGGATGCAGGTGAGGAGATGCACTGTGTCTGGAATACCCTTTGAGGTCCCTTTTGAACACCTCTTAACTGTGTTACCTGGGGTAGTGTAGGTACAACCACTATCACTTAAATTTTGCAGCTTGTTCATGGAATCCCCTGATTTCCCCATATGCCCTAATAGTAGAGGGGTACTCACAGCTGGAGCAGCCTTTGTTCCTGAGGATGTCTTCTGGTGTGGTTCCAAAGACAAACCTCACATTCTGCAGCACCCCCTGTGGGCAGACGACATACATTACTTGTAGAATGTTGAGGGTGGTCGGGGTGGGGAGGAGACTGTCTTTATGTGAGGGAACGCAAGAGATGTTCTAAAGGCTTAAAAGAGCTCCGTTTTAAGATCACTATGTTAAAACAACACACCAATATAAGTTGCCAAACAACTTCAAAATCTTAATTATGTCTTCTGCTAAGTCTTTAGTATTTTACAAAGAATTCAGTTATCAGCCTGTTGTGTACACAGGAAATGGAACCTGATACTAAGCCCGGAGAATATAAAGATACTTTACAGTGTCAAAGAGTTCTATGTGGGAGTTCAAAGTCACAGTTGCAAAGATCTAGAACTTAAGGCAAGGAAGAAGCTGCAGCAGCAAGTAACCACCATTTTAACCTTTTATTTGAGACCAGCTGCATCCCCACGAGGACTCCAATAGCAAAGTGGTATTGATTCTGCCCATACAAGGCATCCACTTCAAGCAATATTAAAATTGGTGGAATGCATTTGAACTGAGTTATTTTCTTAAGAGCACGTGGAGTATCTGAGGCTTGAACAGGCTGGCTGTTACAAGAAAACCATTTCTTGTTTTCTTGAGTAGTCTTCAAAGTGCGGTTCCCAGACCACCAGCATCAGCATCACCTGGTACTAGTTAGGGATGCAGTTTTCAGGCCGCAATCCTGACCACCTGCGTGGTGTGGGTGCAGCAGTATGACCTTTAACAAGCTCTCAGGTGATTCTGATGCTCCCTAAAACTTGAGAACTACTGCTTTAGTCTACAGACAGTATTTCCTGTAGCCCTGCTGGCAGGTCACCTGGCTAGCAGGTGACCCCATGGAACAGGGCTCAGAGAAGAGGCCTCACCTGGAAATTGTCATTGACGCCTCCCTTTGCGATGCGGAGTCTGGCAATGTTGGCCAGGTCCCTGGTGAAGATGCTCTGGATGGGGACGTCCAGCTCGGCGTTCTCCATCTTCTCACAGTCGATGTACAGCTGGGCCCTGTCTTCCTGCACGAACAGGGTGATGCTCTTCCACTGGCCTGTTGCCAGGAGAGCTTCTTCCACCGAGACCACATGCTGCTTCCCCTGCACGGTCAGGCTCAGGTCCAAGGTGCCTGCCTTGCCGTTGGAGACGATGCTGAAGACCTGGCCAGAATGGTCTTTGCGCTCCAAGGCCAGCAGTGTGCCCCGGGTCTTCTTCATCTGCCTCAGGGAGGCCAGAAGGAGGAAGCCTTTCTCTGCCCGCACGGCATCCACTAGGTCTTGGAACTTGTCATCAGGCACAGGCGGGATCAGGTTGGCATCCTCGATTCGGAAAGCTGGGCTGGAAGGGTCGGGGCCCTTAACCAGTCGGCGCCCAGAGCCCTTGCGGGCAGCCCCAGTGAGTTCAAAAATGTCAAAGACGCTGTTGTCTCCTCCGGATTCTGTTAGAAAGGAGAGGGAACACGGTGAGCTTTCTAGGCTGCAGCCAAGGGTAGGGGCTTAGCTCTGAGGGCTAGGGCCAGAGGGACAGGGTGAAAACTCCTGGCAACCACTGAAAGAGCTGAATAAACACCATGGTCACTGGGAAACTGCATCCTGATGTCCCATCAGGGCCCAGGGGAAAAGCAGCTGGAAGAAGAGAGCATGGGACGGGCACACCTGGGGTAGCCAGCACCTCCTCCCCCTGAAAGTACCACACACAGACTCACCTGGAATGCGGTTGGTGCCACACACATGCAACAGGAACAGGACACCAAGTCCCCAGGCCAGCCCCATGGCGGAGCTGTTTGTGCCCAGCAGGGAGCCTGTAGCAGGAAGCACAAGAGCCCGGGATCAGAGACCAGCTAAGCAGGGAGGGTGGGCAAAACCTGCCGGCTGCCTGGACATGGGGCCAGGGCCCTGGTGATCCCTCTTTGGCCCCTCATTTACTGAAATGAAGGACAACAATTTACTTTCCAGAGGGCATCGGCAAAAAAAAAAAAAAAAAAAAAAAGAAAAAAAAGGGAGACAGAAGTGGAGAGAGGAGAGTGTAATTTTAAAGTATGGGGGACACCAGACCAACAATCTGGGGGCTTTTCCTTGCAAAGTTGAGGGTGAATAGCAAGATCAGAAGATGTAATTTGGGGGAGCTGGGAGGCAGGGCAGGGAGAAGTAGAGACTTCCTTGGAAGATTGATATAAAGGTTTCGGGAGGACTTGGAGAATAAAGAGATCTTGGGCTGTCCTGACGAGTTGGTTTGTGAACCCCAAGGCTGAAGAGGATGGCTCCGGAGGCCTCCCATAAAATGAGTCCCCCAGCGGCTGGGAGGAACAGGCTGGAGCAGGCAAAGGAGGAAAGGATGGAATCAGGATCCCCTGAGGGGCTTCAGCCTCGGGGCTCCAGGTGCATGGCCAGAGCAGCCCGGGGCGACTCACCTGTGTGCACCCGGGCAGCAGTAGCCGGCAGCGGCGGCGAGGGCGCGGGGACGGTCACTGAGTTCTGGAGAGGCGCCCGGGCGGCCTATGCGCCCAGGGACTCGGCGGCCGGAGTCGGAGGCTGCGCGGGAGAGCTGGCAGGAGCCCTGAAGTGGCAGGCCGGCTCGGGTGCAGTGGCTGGCGAGGCGGAGGAGCCGCGCGCTTTTAAAGGGGCGCTCACATTCCTGGGGATTCCTCTGGCCAATGGGCGGCGGCCGGGCAGGAAGCGGGAGGGGGGCAGTCTGGGTTCCTCTCTCCGCCCCCCGCTGCCTGGCGCGCAACTTTCCAGCTAGAAAGCGAAGGGGGAGCAGGGGTCGGGGCACAGGAGCCCTGGAACTTCTCAGAAAAATAGGTGCCGCCCACGCAGCCTTGGCGCACGCCCGCTCCGCACTTTGGCTCTCGCGCCACGCGGGCCCCAGGCGTTCAGTGCGAGCATCGCGAGCGGCCACGGGGTTTCGGCGACCACCCGAGGCCCTTGGGGGTGGGGGGCTTTCAGGCGAGCCCGTCTCCTTGAATGGTTGGGAGGTGGCTGAGGGGTGGACACCTTGAGACGGAGCCCGTTTTGTTTTAAAAAAAAAAAGCCCGACGGGTAAATGGGACCATGAGGTGGGACCGCGAGGGAACCATCCGTTAAAGCGGCTGCCACTTGGGCTCTTGCGGACCCTCACTCATCCATCCCCTGTACGCCGCGCTCCCGCCATGGCCACACTCCCGCCCTCCGCCTGACCCCACTCGGGGAGGCGAGCGCGGTGTCGCCCGGGCGGCGGGGCGCTGTGCAGAGCGCGCCTTCCCGCTGCCCATCGGGCACACTTTTCCCTGCAGCGGCCGCCCAAGTCCCCGCCAAAGTCGCGTCTCCCGGGTGCGGCAGCGCTTGCACGGGCTGCCGCTTGGGGGCGGTATGCGTATTCTGATCGCGGGGCCGGGAGAGGACCGCTTCTTTCTAGTCGGGAGCTTTAAGGAAACTTACTCCTATCCAGTTTCCTCAAGCCAAAACTGAAATTGTGTCTTGAAAAACAGTTTTTGTGCCCACTCGTGCTTCTTAACGTGACTCCTGGTTGGAGAATTTGCAGAACCATCTGGCTCCAAAGTCTTAAACTATTTACAGAACAGACCCATAGAGCAATAAATTATCCTTTGCCTATTATTTTATTTCCCTTTTTCCTCCCTAAACGTTCTTTTCATTTTTGGGCTCCTGAAACCGAGGTGTGGGTCACATTTCTGTGGGTGCGCACGTTGCCATGAGCGCTGCTGCCTAGTGCTTCTGTCATTGAAGTCTGGTCTCCAAGCCACTGTCCCAAGCCAGTATGACTCCAGCTGCCTGGAATTCCATTCATCTCTTTGGGATGAGACGTCAGCAGCCACCGCTTCCCCTGCTGCGGTCCTGCGCTATCAGGCTGGCCCTGAGACCAGGCACAGGTAGAAGCTTCACCAAATAAGGATCTCCACACAGGCTGGGGGAAACCCCTGGGGCTGACCTCTCTGCTTAGCACTTACACCTGGCAGGACTCTTAACTGCTGCAGACACCCACGAGTTTACAGTCATCAAACAGCAATTTCACTTTTTTAGCGTGGGAGTGTTGTGTGACAACGTGGTGTCACAATGTGTGTGGATTATAGAGTGAGTGTTTTCTAGTTACTCAATGTGTACATCAAGTGCCTCTAGAAGATGACAAGCATGTTCCTAAGACATGTTTGTTGGGTTTCAGATGTTGGGAGGCAGGAAAAAGAGTTTCTATTGGATGAAATCAGATTCCTGTCCTGGAAGTCATAGGTGATGATTCATCCAAACAGATCTGAAGATTCCACAATCAGCAGCCATGCATGTCCTTCCCCTTCCTTCTCCCGCAGCATCCAGCTTGCTCTTCGAAAAGCGATTGCTGTTTCTTGCCACTTGCTTCATGATGTCAGGTACTTAGGAACAGTTCTGGAAGGGTTGGGCAGCTGATGGGCCCTGGCCCCTCTGGCTCATTTAGTTGCTTTATACAGACCAGATGAAGGGTTGGGGTCCACAAGAGGCCCACAAAAGCAGGATGCATCTTTCTTTGTGCAAAAAGGTCATCTCCAGTGGCCTTAGCTGCATGGAGAGAGTAGAAACAAGCACTCGCTGCCCCCTCAGGGTCCATGCTGCCATGACTGAGGGATGGTAGGGATGCCTCTGGAGCTTTCTTGGAACTTGGCTTCTTTCAACAAAACAAGGAGAAGAATTTTCAACCTTCTTCATTACTAATTGGAAGGTGACCTATATGGTGGCAGGGAAGAGCTTTCTTGTCAGAGAAAGCTGATGGGTATAGGAGCTATTTATTTAAAACACAAAACCCTTCCCCAAGTCACGGCACTCCAGTTGCTCTGGGTTGAAAGAGGGGTCACAGAGGAGGAGGTGTCTGGGCACCTGTTAGCAACTCACCCACATTCTTGCTGGTCAACATGTGCTGCAAATATTCCCCAGAAACCTTGCAGGCCTCTGGGAAGTTTTGAGAGAAGCAGGAATGGGAAAAAAGAAAAGAAAACCTACCCCCTTTAATGCGAGAGATATCATCCCTTTTGTGTGTGTGTCTCCACAACCTAGAATCATTGGGATTTCAAGCCAATAAGGTGACAGGAGCCCAGGTGATAGATCTTGCAAAGAGAGGGCCCAATTCTCCTTTTGCCAAATTGTCATCCTTGAGGAATACTTACTTACTTAAAATAAAATTGTAGGGCATATAGCATTTCACCATAGAATTTCATTTTTCCAAGTTCCTCTAATTGGAGGTGGGATTGACCTGAATACATTGCCAATGAATAGGAGGAAAGGACTGTTTTAAAATTGCATGTGATTAAGGAGAGAAATATAATCGAGAAAAAAATATTTTGTTTATCTAGCAAAGAACAGCAAGGTGGGCTGTGATTTTGTGTGCAGATTTTTTTAAATGTTGGAAATGTTCAGTGGTGGGAAGTTTCCTAGAAGTGTGCAGCAACCAAAAATCATTGTATTCTGGAATAGCACAAAATCATAGTGTCTCTAATGCGAAGACATCATACATTTATTCTCTCTGAATATTTTCCCTAGATCAGGGTTCAAAGTTGTTTTAGTTCAGCTGCCTCAATGGTCAGAGGCAGAGGGAAGTTACCAACAGATTTTTCTTATCCTTCAATCAAACACCAATTCAAGCTCTTCCTCCTCCACGAGGTGTTCTCCAGTGGATTTATGTTGCATTATTTCATCTTTTGTGAAATTTTAAAGCACGCATTATCTCTGTCACTCATCACCTTACACTCTTTATTATTTAGTTTTTTTAAAATCAGCTTTTGTTTTTTTTATGTGCAAGGACCAGATTTTAAACACCCAAAGGCTTAGGCCTGGGAAGAGCTCTTACGTTTGAATTTCCAAATCCCTAATGCTCAAGTCAATTTATGGCACAAAAGAACTGGACCCATTCCCCTAACATGCTCTACCATTTCACATAGTTATTCCTTAGCTCTTGGGGTGGACGTGGGGAGTGACTCCCAAACATTTTGCCTCCTCCCACAGAATTGAAGCAATACTCTTGGGAAACTGATCTCAGTAGGAAGGGGTAGGAATATTGGTTTAGAGTAATCACCTCCTCCCCCCTCTCCCTGCTTCCCAGCCAGTGACTGATTTGGGAATTGGCATGTGACCCATTTCTGACCAATGAGAGCTTTGCCGAAGGCTTCTGGGTAAAGTTCTTTCTTGCTTTCAAGTAACAACCATGTGGCCCCTCTGCCCCGCCCCCACCTCATTCCCTGGGAACCGCAAAAAACCTCCAAATTCAAACCAGGTCCCCAGCTCTACTAAACCGCTACATTTCCACCCACAAACTACACCTCTAAACCAACAGGGAGGTCTGGAACCGCCCCCACAAATGGGTGGAAACAGGGTCTTGGCGTCCCAGGGGCTTTACTTACAGAAGTCCATGGCTATCGCGATGCTTCCCGAATCTGTTTCCTTCCTCTCCAAATCATCAGGTTGGTCAGAGCTTGCCCATTGGAAAGAAAGAGATGGGACTTCCCAGAACAAATGAGCCCTGGCAGGTGGTGGAAATCCATTTCTTTCTTACCCCGAGGAGGTGATGCCCTCACCCATGGCTTTTCCCAGAGCTTCTCCCAGCCTCTTTTGCCGGGTGCCATTCTACAAGGAAGCCAATGGGCCCACCCGTGGCGCCAAAATCTGTTACCAGAAACTCGGCCACTTGTCCATGTATTTTTTGCTAATCTTTATTTGGTTATTTGTTCTGTCTATAGGATGGAGAGACAACTCCTTAGTGAAGATTTCCCCGGGCTATCGCCTCTTCTGCCGATCTGTATTTCTATTTGCCATCCTAAACCTTGTTCAGTGCTGTGTATGATTTCTGAATTTACAGAAGCCAATATCTCAGATCACCTACAGAGTGCAAGTAGCTCTGCACTGTATCAGACATGGCGTACCGGCTGATAGTCCATGTTGCCTTGTCAATCCTCACTGTTGTAGTTGTTACCTATAACTTTTTTTGCCTGGTAATCTGTTGTTGTAAACATACTGTCAAAGCTTTACTATGATATACATAAGTATAAAGCTTCCATCTAGGACATTGCCCCAAACAGCAGGAAGTAGCTCAATGACTACATCGCCCCTCCTCCCATAGATATGGAAGGGAAACATTGAGAGTGGGGAATACGTAACAGAGGGAACGAATGGCCTGGAAAAAATGGCAAAAATATTTTCTGTCTCTAAAGCCTGCATCCCCGCCTCAGGCCAGTGGTTGGGAGGGGCGGGGTAAGTCTTTTATTTATTTGTGCAACAGGAGATGGCCCAGCCCGACCTGGTAAAGGGAGATTCTGAGGGAAGGTCATGAGATTGTCTTCAGCAGGGATGGGATGATCAGAATTATCAGCTGTAATTGCCTGAAGCTGAGAACCCATCCTTTAAAAGCTCTATATTTCTGTGAATGATTAGGAAATTTGGGTTTTTTGAGAAGAGAAGTTCTGTCATTTTTCCTCCTTTACCGGCAAAGTAGACTCTCTTTCCTTCCTCCTTAAAAAAAAAGAAAGAAAGAAAGAAAGAAAGAAAGATCCATGTGAAATCAGGCTTTCTCAGTCTCTTTTGGACACTAGTAAGAATGCTGGTAAGTGCTGTTTGGTCCCATTGGCTGCTATGGAAGCCAAACTTAGCATGATACCAGTGTTGGAGAAGGAAAAGCAGAGACATAGAAAGAACCTGTATGTCAGATCACCTTTCTGAGCCGCTCAATCTACCAACTTTTAAGGCCAACCTGCTTCCAGATTTCTTTGGATCTGTGCTTATTATTTAAGCCAATTTGTTGTTGTTTTCCTTACTTAGAGCCACAGACATTGTAACTGTTAACAGCCCTTTTCCTCTGTCTTTTCTTATTTCATTAGCATAAAAGAACTAGGAATAGGTCATAGGATAAAAACATTTTAAAGGCTCTTTACCTATATTATTAAAATGCTTTCCAGAAAAGTTGCACCATTCTCTCTCCTCCCAGTGGCCTTAGGGCACCCTTCTCCCTGTCCCTTTGTCCGTGGGCACACTGGTCCCCAACTCTATTCCCTGCAGACTGGTAAGGGTGAGCAGATTTGGGTGAGCACTATTTCTGACTTTATTGCGTCTTTGTAGCCCTTTTTGGGGGAACTTTAAGATACTGTCCAGTGGGTTCACAACAGAAAGAAAGAATATGCAGGATGCACTGATCCTGACTTAGGGAGCCAGGAAATAAAGAATATGGGAGCAAGAAGATGGGAAAAAGAGATGGTGATATCTCCACCTGGGTCTAGTAGTGGAGGTGGGGAAGACTGGCAGGAAAGGAGGGTGAGGACGTGAGGCCAGGCCCTGAGTATGTGACAGTGATAAACCCCCGCAGGCCCTCTTTGGCAAAAGCCCCTTCAGAACTCTGGATGTCGGTGCGGGGTGCGCAGGGGCAGAAGGGAAGGCGTGCGCTTGGGAGCGGCCCCTCCGACTCCTCCTTTGTCACTCTTCTCTCTACTCAGCTTTCATTTCATCATCTCAGTAAAGGATGCCACCTTCTGGGGCATCCTAAGTATGATCTGGTTTGCGTTTCAGTTGGAAACTTTCTCTTTTCAGGTGTTCGTCATCTCACGAGTAGGCCACGCATCCAAAGGCAGCCTTGCACATAGGAGAGGGAGCTGGGAAGTCATCTCTGTGGCTTAATTTGATGAGTCTGGGCCCTACCCCCTTGCCTCCCAGTTTCCTCTCTCTCCAGTGCTTGAAATGCCTCCACAAATGAAATCACGGATGCTGATTAAAGACATTCCTCCTAAAGAATTTAATTCTCTGAAGTTCAACATGCTACTTCAAACCACTCATTTATGAGCTATAAGTTTTAAGCCAGAAAGAGCCATCTAGTCCAACCACTCGGTTCATAGATGAAGTTGGTACAAAGAGGCAAAATGACCTGAAAAGCGGCGGAAGACTGAGGTGAGGTGGGAGGAAGGGGAGACGGAGGCAGCAGAAACTGAACGTGGCTTGTGTACCTAGTCCCAACCTTCCTAGTTCCCTGCCTCTCTTTTGAGTTGACTGAAACACTTGCTCTTGCTCCTGGGGCTGGTGCTATGCTTCGGCTTACGGTGGGGATCATCAGTTGCCTTAGAAGAACGCTGCCGCTGCAGATTTACCCAGCCTAGGACAAGATGAAGCATCTGTTTTAATTCTCAAACAGGTTTTATGGAACTGGAATCAATCTCACCTCCCAGGTTCCTGGGTCCTGTGAAATAATACTTGATTCAGCCGGCACCAAACAATTCTTCTGTAGAGTGAGATGTTTCGTTCTGCTCACAACTGAGGGGCTCAGGGAGCACTTTGGTCATGTGCAGGAGCCACTCAGATGGTTGAAGGACTGAAAAAAAAGCATAGACAAGTTAGTGTGCGGAAGAGGAGAATGTGTTTAATTCTGTACTTTATTTTTCTATTGAGATTCTAAAGGTGTCGATCTCGTTATTTTCACGACGGAAGTGAAGCAATAGCAGTATCTTTGGAAATAATGAAGAATTTCCTAAAAGTGAGGGTCGTGACACATTGGAATGTTACTGAGATAGGTTGTGAAATGTTTTCTGGATGTCTTCACCAACAGTATGGATTATGTGGTTAATCTGGAATCCTGGGCTAGATGTGGTCCCACCCAGTGACTTGGAGATTCATTGAGTGACCTCCAGAGGTCCCTGACAATAAGGAAGTCTTTGAGTCTGCAAATCTCTGAAATAATGGAGTTTTCCAGGACTTCCATGACGTAGTTTGCTTCTGATGCTGATTAAAGACATTCCTCCTGAAGAATTTAAGTCTCTGAAGTTCAACATGCTACTTCAAACCACTCATTTATGAACTATAAGTTTTAAGATTTTCTGAACAGTCTTACTTAGCATGTGTGGTACAGATTAGGTGATATTTTCAAGTTTTCTGTTATTATTTTTTACTTGGAAGAAAACTGAATGTCAGTTAAAAAAGCAAAACAAGCAAACAAAGAAAAACTCAACTATCACTGGGAAGGGTTGAGATGGTGTGAAGAGTTTTGAAGAACGAATCTGACATGGAGATTGGCATCCAGCTAAAGTCTGGGCGAGAGGCTCACATGCCAGTGGGAAACCGGGACAGCAACCACACGGCTGGATCCCTGGGCTTTTGTTTAAAGTGATATCAATCTCTTGGGAGGTTGTTTTTCCTTTTTTCCTCTTCTTAATGGTGAGATCATAACAACTCACATTTTGCAGGACTGAGCCAAAAGAATTGTCACTTTTTCTAATTTAAGAGGATGAGTGTATCGTCTGAAAAAAAGCTCTTAATTTTATTATGACACCAAAGATAAACACTGCTGCTTCCCAGGGAAGAGGAGTACACAGAAAAAGCTTCTCTCTTTTCTTTTGTCTTTCTCCATCTCCCTTGCCTTTTCTTCTTTATCTTTTTCCTTCCTCCTTCCCTTTTCCTCTGCCATTTGATCTTCCTCCTCCTCTTTCCCTCCTCCTGCCTCCTCCTCCTTGTCCTCTTTCTCTTTTTCCTCCTCCTCCTCCTTCCTCTTCTCCTTCTCCTTAGAGTGGCAGCGAGGACGAATGCAGTAGTGCCCAGGAAGCACTCCGCTCATTGTTATTCAACGACCTTGAGTCCACTTAACTTGAGTCCAAAGTCCCAGCTTTTCTTAGAACTCTCACCACTCCCTCCATCCCTCTTTGTCCCAAGACTTGAAGGCAGAGGGCGTCTGCGTGACTTCACACTTTCTGTTTCCCTGGCCAGTTTGTCCATCCTGCCCTAAGGTACTGGAGCTCAGCATCTGGAGCCTCATGGCCTTATTGGACTGAGTAGTTTGGGGGTTGGAGGCCATGGGAGGATGTGTGGGAGGCACAGGTGGATTTACCAAGAAGCTGATGAAGCTTTAGTTTCAGGGTCTCTCACATGCCTGGGCTCCTTCTATGGCCCTCGAGTAGGCCCAGTGATGTGTTCATGTGGTCACATATTTTGTAACGTTTGCAAAAGTAAGATATGTCAACCACAACTGGTTAAGTCCACCGACTTTTTCATTTTAATTTGCCACTGTCACACGTCTCTGTTGGAGTTAGAGTGACCATAGGCATTTTATGGTTCTGACTAAGGGGACGTGGTAGAAAGATGTCACTTCTATGTGCAGTGAGTGATTGCTAGCCGACCTTGCATTGGGATGGCTTCCACAAGTCTTCCTACTGCCCACCTGGTGTCCCAGCCTGAAGGTGTAGCGTTAGAGGTTGTGATAGGTCCTGTCAGCCTATCGTGGTGACACTGGCTGTATGTGGGTAATGGAGGAGAAACAAAGTTTGAAATAGATGGAGCCAGAAAGTAGTCTGCGGAATAATGTTGTAGAGGGGTATAATACAAACATTTTGTTTTTTTCCTGAATTTTGTGATATTTGTTACTTCATTTTTTAGTTGGTTGAGACTTTTCTCATTTTAAATAAACATTTATTTTTATGTAATTTTGAATTCATAATTTTACATTATTTTTCTAAAATAAGACACCCAAAATTGTTGGCATTGGAGGCCCACCCAACTTAAATCCTCCCCTGGAGGAGGGGGAAAAGAGGGAGGCCGCAGAGGGCCAGGGCGTGGGGAGTGCCACCCAGCCCTGTAGCTAAGGCAGGGTGCTAAGAGGCCATCTGGCCAGCGTGCACGGGATTTTTGTCTTTTGCTGCCTGTGCTCATGTGTATGAGTGGCAGGCACTAGTAAGTACATAGCGAGGGGAACATTGTAGACATGGACGCTTCCACAGCTATTGGAGGGTAAATTAAGCCAGAGGGGGAAAGGGAAAGTGTAACTTAGCTGTGCTAATCGTTATAAAGATCCACATAAATTGCTTACCACCGATACCTAATTACTATGTAGTGCAATAATAATTATGTACACCAGTTAGTGTTTCAGATTAACTTGCCTGAGTTTTATTCGATTGCAATCTCATGCATTCTATAAGGGCAATAACCCTGCAAAGTTTGGAGGGCAAACTCCAACAACGTAAGCTTTAATTAGTTCAAGATTTCAGTAGCTCAAATTATGGTGCCTTCAGTGTGTATGTGTGTCAATATTCTGTTCTGAAATGTACTCCACTATTAAAAATAAATGAACCCTACATCTTTAATGGCTAAACAGTTACCTTTAGGCTAATTATCTCTCTTTTAGCAGTTTGGGAGATGTGGTGGGTGACACATACCTTGTGGGATAGGTCACTGTTTCTCTTCTGCTATAAGCCAGTTTTTTTTTTCCTGTTTATATATGCGAAGGTTCCTTTATGTCTTATTATTATTTAAATGCACACTGCTACGTATATTTTTCTTTTATGTTTTTCCTTAAATTCATACATTGAACATTTTATACCCTATGTGTTATAGTCATTCAGAAATCATTTGTTAAGTGCCTACTATGTGCCAAAGACACGGCAAGTGTCTGCCAGGCCCATGAGGGATGCTGGCAGTGAGGTTGGTGCTGTGGCGGAGATGAGCACAGATGTGTGGAAATGACGAGAAGGGGCTGAGCTGTCGTGGTTGTGTGTGCAGAGTTGGTGGCAGAGAGGTCACAGAAGGTTTTCTTGGAATGGTGTTGTCTGAGCTGAGTCTTGAAAGACTCGATTCAGAAAAGTGTGGACTTTTGGAAACAGAGGAAAGAGCAGTTACTGTGCTCACGTTTAGCACCGCCATTTTTGTTTCCACTGGGCCCTCTCAGATCTGGGCAAGAGGATCTGCCCAGTCACAGGAGCCCCCGAGAGGAACATCTGTGTTCTTGATTCTGCCAGGTATATTTTGGAAGGACCATTCTTTCAGCCCCTTCTTGTCTCCTCTTGCCTTCTGTGCTAAGATAATACTGCAGAGCCAGGAAAGTGATGAACCAAAGCCAATAATTAGCTTTCTCTTTGGATGGGCATAACGAATAGTGGTTTCTTGGCTGATGACCTTTCCTGTGGGTTGTTCTGCCTGATACCTCCTTTGTTGGCAGTTTTGCCACCCAGATGCCACTTTTTCTGAGCTTTAATTAGTCCAAATTTCAGAAGCTCAAATCACAATGCCTCCAATGTGTGTGTTTGTCAACATCCCACTCTGAACTGCCCCAGGCCCCTTCCTGTACATTTCTCTCAGCACAGTGCCTCGAGCCTGAGAGATACATAGACAACTTTTGTGAATGAATATCCATGATAAGCTTTCTTACTTGAGTAAATCTCAAAGCATGGGATAGTATAGAAAATAGTTAAATATTTTCCTTTTTTCTTCATCTTCTTGATTACGCTAAACTTCCCTCCAAACCCCAAAAAACTCAAAATGTAATTTAATATGTAAATGTCTCAAAAACATTTTAAATTACAAAGAGAGGGAGCTTAAGAAATAGTTCATAATCTGTTTTTCAGATCACAGGGGTTTTAAGACTAATTCTCTGTGAGAATGCATCTAATTCAGACAACATGCTTTGTGGAGGCCCAAGAACAGCATGCATTTTCTTTGAATAGGTTAGATTTTAAAACACACACAAAACTCAGAGGAAAACAGCAACAACAACAAATCCCCAACACAGATATGTCTGGGTGACCAAGAGAGGAGTGAATTTCCCTGGCCGATATCCTCGCTGCTCCTCCTGGCCAGCCCAGCCTGGCTGGGGGACACACATGAGGTGAGCGTGGTTCAGTCAGGGAGATCTTGTTCCCCTCTCCATACCCCAACCAGGGAGGCTTCCACAGCCACCAGAAAGGATGCTGAACTAAAGCCTAGTGGAATTGTTATCTAAAACAGAGATGGAACAGAGTGAGACATGCCAAAATGACCCTGTAGTGACTCGCTGCCAAGGCTGGGGGATCCCTGCCGAAGCGCATGGTCACTCAGGTAGCACACCTTGGCTCTAGTGTGTCTCTAATAAGCTGTGCTGCTTCTTTTTAATACCTCTCCTCTCCACCTTGGGTGATGGGTCTAAACAGAAGCAGAAAATCGTTCTCTCCTAAATTACAATCCCAACAACCAGGGCCATGTATGGTATTTATCTTCCAGGCTAACATTGGTAGGTTTGGAGATTAAACCTAAAGAAAAAATAATCCTTAAGATGAGAATTGCTATTATGGAGTGAATTATAAGGGTTATTTTAAAACATCCTTTTGGGAGTAGGGATAAAAATGAGTGACCTTGAGCAGCCTTTTCTCTCTAGGACTCTGTTTCTTTATCTGTGTTGATTATTGCTGTAGTCCCTTCTAGTTCTGATGTATGATTCTCTAATTTGTCCTGCTGTAGGTATAGATATGCCTAACTGAGGCAGGTCAACTGGTCAACCTGTGATTCACTGGCTGTGTGAGAGGGGAGACCACTGTACTATAGCATAGCTTATGTAAGCTTTGTGGAAGTCTGAGGATTGGTAACTGTATCAGATGGCTTGGCTGCAAGGAAGCTAATTCTGGCTAGTTTAAGCAAAAAAGGGCTTATTACAAGAATTATCTGTCAGGTAACTCATAGAATCTATGGGAGACAGAGAACCACTCAAAGTAATGAAATACGGCCAAACCCCACCCAAGGCTGCTCCAGTAAGGACACTACTCAGTTTTTAGGTAGCTGGAGCACTCATTGTAGTCTCCTGAGTGTTGCTACATGAGCAACCCTTGAGTGCACATTCTCTATTAAGGTAATTGATTGTTCCTGGAGTTGAAGTGGGCATACACATAGTATTACACTGTCTATGCCGAAATACGTGAAGGAATACAGATAATGCAAAGAGCCTGATTATATGAGTCCCTATGTCGTAGTATAAAAGCCAGAAATTACTTCAACAGCTTCTCTTGCTACTAAGTCTGTCGATCAGACGCCCTTGCACCTGACTGATTATGAAACTGGTGATGTGAAGAAGTGCGACTTTGCTAATTAGCATAGTAACTATCAGAAAAGTATTTTCATTGCGAAAATTAGAGACTGATTAATTAGCAAGATGAACATTAGATATGGGATGCCATTTTAGTAAAATCAATATTTAGGATATCAGTATGGGCTGAGTTGTGTCCCTCCCACAATTCATATGTTAAAGCCCTCACCTAGTACCAGTGCCCGAATGGACTGTATTTGGAGACAGGACCTTCAAAGAGGTGATTAAGTTAAAATGAGGCCATCGGGTGGGCCCTAATCCAATCTCACTGGAGTCATGATGAGAGAAAATTTGGACACACAGACACCAGAGATGTGTGTATACACAAGAAAGACCATGTGAGGACACAGTAAGAAGGTGGTCATTTTCAAACCAAGGAGCAAGGCCTCAGCAGAAACCAAACCTGCCCACACCTTGATCTTGGACTTCTAGCCTCCAAAAATGTGTGAAAATAAATTTCTGTTGTTTAAGTTACCCAGTCAGTGGTATTTTGTATGGCAGCCTTAACAAACTAATACAGATACATAGATTGTCTAAAATATTAGAGCCATTCTCTGTCTTTAATGAAGAGGGTGTAAAAAATTAGCGAAGACTGCAGCCTTTCCCTTTGGGACAGTGCCTGAGACTTAAGCCCTAAATGGTTCTGTGTCCAGCTACTTAGTTGGAGAATTTCTAGTTTTCTGGTATGGCCTCTGAGGCTTCCAGAATCTGCTATGTTGTCATGTCTGCCTTGAGGAAATGTTTCAGTCAAGGTGGTGGTGAGAGCACCTAAAATGACAGAAAACTTGGACTTCTTTGAGCTTACCAAATATGGTATATGAACTGTTAGCAAGTAATTGTCAAATAAGTTGATTTAAGACTTAGTTTCATTGTTTGATAGTGAGATTATGGAGAAGTAGCTTAAACTTTGCTTACTTCCTGCATGGTCTACTGGCTTGGATTAATTCACAACAGGTGTTCACAGGTGCAGTCACAAATCTCTATCTTTGTGACCAAATGGGAAAGTGGGCTCCATGACAGATGTAAGACCTTAGCTTTCTGTGACCCAGATAGTAGCCTTTATCTCTTAAATTTTAAATGAGATTGTCTTTTGAACTAGGCACTTATTTATGTTTTTCTTTCCTTTACAGTAGAGATCACCAAAATATGAGCCACAGAATATTCTAAAAATTGGCTTCTCTGACTAAATAAGTTTGGGAAACAGTTAAATTCCTTCTCTCCTCTCTTGAAGATTCAGAACCTATTAGCATTATGTTGATGATCTAGAGAAATCTACCTGTTTATTTAATCTAGCATTGCCCACATGATCACAGATAATTTTTTTTTCCCTTTCAGAACACCTGTTAATATCCCAAGGAGCTGCTGTTCCATGGAACATTCTATCTAAAGTATGGTTCTAGAAGGGTGTTTGCTCCTTTTTTTTCTTCACATATCATCCTGTCATTCTCTATTCAAATATGTAGTCAAATTGAGTTTTACGTCTATGTGAATGAAGTAATTGGATGAAATTACTCAGATGCCCTCTCCTTAGGATCAGCGGTTCATTCTTTGAGGGGCCAAGAGCTTTCTTGGGAGTAACATGATGTTTGATGTGTCAGAACCCTGGGAGACATCGCTGCATAGTATGCTGGAAAGATTGCTCTGGGTCTGGCTGGTCCTGGTTTCCAATGAATCCCATACTCTATATGCATCAATTCCACTCTTCATTGTTTAAATTAAAATTCTTATTCTTTTAAATACTCATTATTTCCTAAAATTCAAATGAAATAAAAAAACAAAAACATGTAAAATAAAAATGGCACAAGCCAGAAATTTCTGGATACAGACGAAAACAACCAAGACAATGAAGGAAACCCTCTGATGATGAGGAGCATGCCTTTGGAATTGTCGTTGAAGACGGGGCACCTGTTCAGTATTGGGAAAATTCTGGGCTGGCAAAGGCTGGCAAAGGATTTGAAATGTGGAATGTGCTCCAAGGGAGAACAGACAAAGAACAGCCATTTCTAGACAATGCTGCTGCTGAGGCTCCTGTAAACCACAGAGGAGGGGGCCATTGGGTTGTGATTCGATGCTAGATTTCCCTTCAGCAGTCTGTGCCTTACTTTGATGCACTGAGACGTTAGCAAAAACCAAGCAAACAGCTGACTTCAAAGTCTTGGTTTAGGCTCTCCCATGATAGGACAATATGAAAAACAGCAAGAGAAAGATCCACTGTCCTCTAGGATCATGTTTAAAAAATGTATGTATGTGTGCATAATTATATGTAAAATTATGTTTATCATGACTGAAAGTGTTTTATTCTCCACTTAGGAGCACATACCAACCTATTCCTCTCTCACTCCTCCTCGTGTACATAAATGCCATCATGGTGGTGACACAGGCAGGTCCTAGTGGCCACCCTTGATTGCTGCTGCGGCTCCTCCAGTCACACTCAGTCAATTAGCAACTGCCGCTGCCTGCGAAGTGTGCCTCAAATCTACTCCTTTTTATTTCCACTGTTATGACCTGTTCAAGCTGCTAACACCTCACGGGACCACTGCAATTCCTCCTAACTGGTCTTCCTGCTGTATGACTTTGGGGAAAACATTTATTTGCTCTAGACTGGGTTTACTTCTGGTAAAGTAGAGATAATAACAGTTTCTACCTCCTAGGATAGATGTGAGGTTTAAATGAGAAAAGGATGTTCAGTACTTAGCAGAATGCTGGGGCTATGGTAAATTCTCAGCAAATGTTAGTATTGTTAGTATTGTTACTTCTGCTACTACCCTTAACTCCAAGGAGATTTTTCCATTGGGGACTTTAAGGTCAATAGATACATCTCTTAAGGAGTACATGCTGTAAAAATTCCAATTTTTTTGTGTAGCTAATAAGGTATCAAATACCATGATCGTATATTTACAGGCTCTTAGTTCGCTAATATGTTTTGGGGATTCATGAGAGAATTTCTATAACTGAGTTTGTGGATGAAAAATGCTAAATAGCTATAAAATGTCATAATTATAATATACAATTATTTCTCCTAGAATGCTGATCTTTCACTGGGAAGTGGTAACTAACCCTTATATTGATTTTTGCATAGACAGAAACAAAGGGTTGAGGATTAGAGGAGTTTGTTTATAAAGATTAATTGGGGAATTCTGAATTCAGAGCATCTTCTAAATGCTACTCATCATGCATCTTCATTACAAACTTAGGATTCTGAGGTTAAAGAAATTCCGAGATCCCAACCCAGAAGTCTTGCAATAGGAGTGAATCCACAAAGCTGCTCCTACTTATTGGAAGCTTCTGTTAGCTCTATAAGGGAGTATTATAATGTTATCTTGACAACTTCCAGGGTCGTGAAATTGCAAATCTCACTCTTATCAGGTAAACCTTGAATCTTGTAGGACTGCCCACATTTTGAAGTTGTGATAATCAGATTGCTGTTTTACTGCAGTCATGCGTCCTTAATGACAGGGGGATAGTCCAGAGAAATGCACCCCTAGGGGATTTTGTCTTTGTGCAAACATCATATAGTGTACTTACACAAACCTAGGTGGTATAGCCTATGACACATCTAGGCTGTATGGTATGGCCTTAGCTGTTGGGCTACAGTCCTGTACAGCATGTTACTGTACTGAATACTGCAGGCAATTGTAATACAATGACAAGTATTTGTGCACCTACACATAGAAAAGATACAGTAAAAATATGGAGTTATAATCTTATGGGACTATCATTATACATATGGTCTGTTATTGACCAAAATATTACTATGCAATGTATGAAGGTGGTTTCCAATGTTACTCATCAGTGGGGATGGATAACTTCAGCTTAGGGACTGTGGATAAATGATGTTGATCAAACCAACTGTGAATGTATTCAGTGCCTACTCAGTGCTTTGTGAGGTAAAAATACCCAATCTTGACAAACAAGTCTTTCAATCAGTTGACCTTTTATCTCACAATGCTAAACAAACATTTTGTATATTTTTAAATCTCAAATCAACTGGTTTTTAAAATTGACTTATTTAATTGAGTATGTATTTTGGTTATTTACTGTAGGTAGCAGAAGCCAATAAGTAATTTGTAGGACATGGCTATACAGTGGCCTAGCTCAAACGAGGCGTGAGTGAAGCTTGGTGTTGTATTGCTTCTGGAACAGGGAAAAGGAGAAGCAGCTTCTTTATGTTGATACATTTAGAAGACGCATACAGATGAAAGCCTTGGCTAGGATGATCTATTGCTCATTCACAGGTTGCAGGAAGCACAACCGCAGCATGCCGACTATAATACTGTCCACAGAATTGTATGTTTGTATGAATGGCCCAAATGCTAATCTGTATATCAAAAGCAATTTCCTGTGTTCTCACTACAGAAAGATAGAAAATGGAGATATAGGGCACATGAGAGAGCTTATTGCACACTGCAGACAACTGTATTGTTCCTAAATGCCGTTCCCATCCAGACTTCACTCCATGTGATTTCATGCCTCAGGCATGGCGTGCCAACAAGGACTTGATGGAGGTCATAATAGTGGAAGAGCCTGTTCTGTTTGGGATGGTGAGAATTGAATGTCTTTATTTTCTTCATAGTAAACAGGTGCCTTCTATAATGTATTAGTCAAGGTTCTCCAGAGAAATAGAACCAATAGAATATATGTCTATCATCTGTCTATCTATCTATCTATCTGTCCATCTCTCACTCTCTCTCTCTTTTTTTTTAAATTTTTCCAGCTTACATTGTGTCCGTGGCTGCAGCCGGGGGGCACGACGGGTGCAGCCTGTCTATCTCTCTGTCATCTACCTACAAGAGGCAATTGATTATGAACATTGGCTCACATTAACATGGAGTTCGAGTAGTCCCATGATATTCCTTCTGCAACCTGGAGCACGAGGGAAGCTGGTCATGTGATTCAGTCTGAGTCCAAAGGCCCGAGAACCAGGGGAGCTGATGGTGTAACTCTCAGTCCAAGGCCAAATGCCTGAGAATCCGGGGGCCACTGCTGTAAGTCTGAGTCTAGAGGCCCCAGAGGCTGGAGTTCTGATGTCTGAGGGCAGAAGAAGATGGATGTCCCAGATCCAGGGGAGCAAATTCGTCTTTCCTCTGCCTTTTTGTTCTATTTGGGCCTTCAATGGATGAGCCGATGCCCACCCACCTTCCTTACTTAGGCCACTGATTCCAATGCCAATCTCTTCCAGAGACACCCTCACAGACATTCCCAGAAATAATGTTTTACCAGCTGGGGTATGGGTATCCCTTAATCCAGTCAAGCTGACACTATCACTTGCAAGAAATGCAATACACCTCACAAGAGGAAAGATCGAATGATACTTTTGATTTTTGACACAATTGGAAATGATTTACCAGGAAGAATTATTTAGTAATTACTTGGTATTTATTGAATATATGGCCATTTTGTCATTATTCAATGTCATAGAGCAATGCCTTTTCTGAAGGATGGATTACCCCAGTTTTCTGAAATGAGTAAGATCTGACAATGAACTGTGGCCTCTTAGGAATTATTTGCACTTATAATTAAATTATTAGCTATGCCATATATGATTATGACTCTAAATCTGGAAATCAGCCTTTAGGAAATCATAGTAAAATTTAATTAATTTATACTCTCTAAGGGGAAGGAAAGAATTAAGTAAAAACCCTAACAATTTATAAACCAAAAAAATCCAATCTTTTAATTGACTCTAATCTTTATGGGATGTGAGCATTATTGGATTAGAGTCCATTTAAAAATCATCTAGTTAATCTTTACAATTAGCCTTGATCACTTCTGTCCCCTCCCCAAACCCAAGATACATTAAAAACCTATCACTAACAGCGAGGGAATCTATTCACGTACATTTGTGGGGGTATATGTGGATGTGTGTGCTTTAGAGTGCTATGGGTGTTTATTCATGCTGTCCACTCATATTTCCAAGTTGTCTTCCTTTTGGGCAAATAGGAGGAACAGATTTCTATGACCTTTTGAAGCCAGGCATGACTTGATTTGGCCAATAAAATGTGACTGGAAATGCTGTGTGTCACTTCTAGACAGTAGCTGTAAGAGCCAGTACATAACTTTTCACCTTTCCTTCCTCAAACTTCAGCCACGATAGCTGACAGCATTTGGTTGTATAACCTGGGGGTGGGGGGGAAGGGGCCTCGGGCCTGGATGACACAGACCTTAGCCTCCCGTGGCCCCTGATAAACTCATGGCCTCAGTGAGAAATAAACCTTCACTGTTCCAAGCTTCTGAGATTTTAGGGTTATTTACTAAAAGCAGTACAACCTAGCCCATCCTCACTAATATAAATGATAACAGCAACTCCAGATGTGGCATTAGCCATTCTCTTTAAGCTATGGAAAAGATGTGGATTATGATTAAAAAACATAAGCAGTGCTAATCATAAATCCATCACAAAGAAAAATGGTGGTTTATTTAGATTAATAAAATAAGAACTAGAATAACAATATACTATTTGGAAGCAGAGAACAAAATTATCCGTGTAAATCGTAAACTTGATTATCTATCTAAAAACCCAGGACAATCAACTGAAAAATTATTAGAGATTCAACCAGATGAATGTATTCAAAATAAATATTCGGAAATCAACAGTTCGTTTTGATATCAACCATAAATAATTAGAATGTTTAATGGAAAAAAACAATCCTCTCAAAATGCAACACCCTATACAAATTCCAGAAGGATCAAATAAATATTGTTTTAAAGCTTTCATGAAAAGACACTGGAAGGACAAATAAGACACTAATAAGAACGGCCCCCTACGGAGCCTGAGGACGAACGAGGGGAGGAAAGGAGGCGTGCAGGCCAGACCTCTCTGTGTATCTCTGTCTAGGTAGATCTGGCCTTTTACTCAGGTTAGTGCATTATCTGTTCCAAATATAAAAATTAAATCACACGCCAACTTAAAATGAACTTGGAGCATGTAGGGAAGTAGTGTCAATATTTGAAACATAGGGAGAAACTAAAAGAGAAAACGTGGATAGATTTGACTCTATACAACTTAAAAATTTTGTGTGTTAACACCATGAACCAAATCAAAACTAATGACAAACTGTGAAAATAATTACAATGTATGTATAAAACCAAGGAGATATGATTATACACTCACAATCCTTTCAACTCAAGCAAACTGTAAGTACTCCAGCAGAAAAGTAGGCAAAAGACACAGAAGATATTTATATGTAATAGAAATTAGAAGTGGTCATTGAGTTGGAGGAGAGCAAAGACCAATTTCAACAGTGATCAAATAAATAACAAGATGAGATGTAATTCTTGATTGATCAATTTGGCAAGGATTAAGAAGAAAGCTAATTTATAGTGTTGATGAGATTATGACAAAATGGACAACTTTATAATAAAAAAGTGAAAAAGTAGATCACAAAAATATTTGTAAAGTGTCTTTCAATTAAAAAATACATGCATATAGGTTTAGAATAAAAAATTTGAATAAAAATACATATTTACTTTTAATTTTATATTTAATGTATTTAAATTTTTAATGTATTTTTCAAAATTTCCATACAACATGTACTATTTTTATAAAGAGAAAATTGTTTTTTAAAGGATATGAGATAAGAATCTAAAGTCCTCATGAGTGTAGATTTCCTCATACTTTCTATAAAAATCTCCTCTTTTTCATTAAATTCAAATTAGACATTGTTTCCTGAGGATGTCCTCACTAAAGAGAACTATTTTAAGTACGTTTGCTTGAATTATTTTTAATCTAGTTATAATAATGTAGCAGAGATATTTTCCCAGTTTTCAATGCACACGTATATGATTTTAGCTATAGTATGAATTCATTAGGCTTGGACTCCATACCTGATGACCATTTATAACACTGTCCCTTTGGAAAAATGTGTTCTCACCTCTAAACAATGAATTTAAAAAGAAACTTTGGGGATACCCCTCATTTGTAAGTAGCTTGTACTTCCGGATAGTGTAATTTGAATTTCTGATCATTTATTGTTCTTTAAAATTCTGCAGGGGACTTAAGAGTATCTTATTTCAAGTGGGACTGGACACTGGTCTGGAATGACAGGTATACACACTGTTAGGCAGATGGGATCATTTCTCCATACTTCCAAGAGTATACAGTAGGCACTCAACAGACACTAGAAGAACAAAATAGGAAAGAGTCTTGGTTTGGAAGAAGGTAGGGGATCAGGCTGCTGCAGGGGGCTGAGCTCGATGCTGACAGACTGCATTCCAGCACAGGCGGGGCATGTGGCATTGTCTTCCTGGTCCCTTTGCCTGGGTACAGTGTGTAGATTGCATCTCACTTCACTGGATTTCGGTTGGGAGCTAAGCTCGCCAGTTCCTCCTTAGTCCTGTGTTTGGTTTCTTCACTCTCACACACCTGGTGAGACATTGTCCTCCTGGCTCAGGGAGGGGCTGTTTCCTCAACTCAGTTCTGTGTATTTGGGCTTGAGCCTTCAAGGATGCCCTCCTCTCTAGCTCAGTCAGCTTCTCGGTGGAGCACCCCTCAACTCTGAAGTCCCTTCTCCCTGTCCAAGTACTCAGACATGCTCTTATTAGTTTATTCCTCCTAAAAACCCACCATTAGAATCAAGCCAAGAATGACATAAAATTAAATTTGCATGATGCTTTGCAGTGTACTAAGCTCTCAGTTTACCCATATTTTATATTAATGGAGGGATCGACCCCGTCCCCTTTCTAAAACTAAACAATAAAAACCTCTATGTTTTCCAAGAATTTTCTCTCCAAGGGACACATGCTTTTTATGCAGAAGGCTCTTACTTAATGCGACAGGAATTTTAGTGGGGCAGGGGCTGGGGCTCAGATAATAGATAGCACTACTCCCTTTTTCTTACCACCGGCCCTGCCAGAAACTCCTCTGGGTGACCTGGGGCTTGTTTGTTGATGAATGGGCTTACATGTCATTTCCTCCAGAACAAACATATTTGCATTTAGGTCTTGGAGGCTGCTGGCATCCCTTAATATTTAAGAGGCTAAAGAGTTCCCCTGGGGGGAAAACACAGGCAGCATTCTGATCATCTTTGAAGCTCAAAGTAAGGCTACCATTAAGTGGGACCTCAAGAAGTTGTTCCTTAAAATGTGAACCTTGGACCACCTGGATCAGAATCACCCCCGAAGAACTTGTTAAAAAAGCACATTCCTGATCCCCCACCCCAGAATTTCAATTCCTGGGGAGTGGAGCCCTAGGATCTGCACTTTCAATGAGAGCCTTGGGAAATTCCTTTATGCACTCTGGTCTAGAGGCTGGATGCCAAGTTTGGTTCTCTTTCTTCCATGTGGGATGCCTCTCATCATGCATGCCTTAGCAAAATGCTTTTTCCCTGTCTTCACTGGGGTGGGCTATAGTAACCCAGCCAACCCTCCACATGCACGCTTCCATTTTTTCATTCTGAAGATGTGTTTTGAGCATCTGTTACATTCTGGGTATTGGAAAATCTCAAGAAAGCTGAAGATGGCATCCAAAGCTACCTTTGGGACCAGTAGCTATAGTAAAACAGCATATATTAATGTTATCATGTATGGGTTCCCTGCTTTTCCCATTTCTCATGCTGAAGGCTGTGTGTGGCAGGAAACCCTTTCATGTGGAATCCACTCACGGAGTAAGCAGGACCCTCGTCGAGCCCCCTCTCCTCTTTGGCAGGAGCACTATTAGGGTCACGCCCACATCGTATTTTGGCAGCAGTGGCAGCAGCTGGCACAAGCAGTGGGAGACCGATGGGTGGGGAGGTGTGATGGGAAAAGGGGCCTACAGGCTTCTTTGGACTTGTTTTTCTGCTTTGGTTCAGACATTCTGTGTTTAGATTTAAGTTGTCAACATCCCAGCAGCCTCTCAGTTTGCTGAGGAGGTCCAGGTCATAAAGTCTTATCTAAAGTCAGCAAGAAACATCTGTTATTGCTGGAAATGTTCATGCTGGACCCTTTGGAATCCAATTTCATGGTCATCTCCCCTTCCTCCCCATTCCTCAACCTTTTCCTTCTTGTTTGCCCCACCCAACTTCAGTGCATGCTTTGCTCGTCCGTTATCCTCATCTCACTTAGGGTAAATGGATGTGAGAACAACTTCCAAGGTATGTTAGTCTCCACAAGACAAGAGAAACGAGAAGAGTCCCTGGAGAAGTAAACAAGGGAAGTAAGTACATGAAGCGTCTTCATCTCGGATGTTGCAAGTGCATTCTGAGGCTTCTGGAATCTTTGCCTCTGCTCCATTTTTGTTTTTCTAGCAACCATGGAGCATTACTAAGTGCTTTACCTCAATGCTTGTTACAATCTATTTTGCTGATGAGGAAACTGAGGCCAAGAGAGGTCAGGCAGGTCGCTCAAACTCACGTAGAAAGTGCTGGGGCCAGGATTTACCCCCTGGCACTCTGGCTCCAGCATGGGCACTCTTAGTTGTGTTACTACCTGTGCTTCTTGGGGCATCCTGTGTTTTCTTCCAGGTCCTTTTAAGTGCTGGGTGACTGTAGAACACCTTTTCAGTCCCTTCTACTAGATTCTTGATTCAGTAGGCCAGAGATGGACTCACTGGGAGTCAGAAACCCCAGAATCCTGCATGAAGCATTTGCAAGGAGTAGGATCACTCCCAGAAGAAGGGAATCTTTGCCCTCCTTGACTCTGGAGGGAGCCAGAGGGGCAATGGGTTTGGTGGAAACCACCACCACTGTTTCTGTGTAAAAGAAAGGCTTCCTCACTGGCTGGGCCACAGGGAAAGGGTGTGTGTGCTAGCACTGTCCAATGATGCTCTCAAGGCTGCAGAGGCAGAATTGAGACTAGGGAGAAAATGGGGGACATAGGCTAGAAGTCCTCTTAGACAGTGGGTGATTGAGCAACAGAGGGAAAGAGAATAGATTGAGGAGCCGAGGGACACAAATTCAAAAACAGACATGCACTCACTGGATGTGTGTTCTCATACAAGTCATGTCTAGTACCTGCCTCACCACTCGGCCATCGTAGTTACATAGAACAATACAAATTTTGTGTCTCGTACAGGTCTAGACCCACACCAGGCACTTAGCGTGTGGTGGCTGTTATTATCCCAAGGGGAGATACTGGTGATGAACATTTCTTTCCCCCTTTGTCCACCAACCCAACCTCCCTTCTTTCTGCTTAGATCGGGCTGCCGTAGAAGTGTGGATGCTCTTCTGGTTTTGGCTATTGGCACATGCTGACCAAATTATGGCAATAGTTGGGAACAAAACGTCTTCAAGTGAATTATTTGGTTAATGGAGCTTTCTTGTAACATTTTATTTTTCTAGAAATAAACCATGGAGAGCTGTTAATCATTGACTGTTCGGCTTTGCCTTGGCCTGATCTCCAGCTGATACTGACTGAAGGCGGGCGGGTGGAGCAGGGCGGGGCCCCTGCACAGCCTGGCCTCCTCTCCAGCCGCTGTCCACCCTTACCCATCTGGAGAGCTTAGACATTTTTGTGGTCTGTGTCCTTTTGCTTCCAAAGCATAAGGGGTTCTAATGAGTTTTCCTCCAATGAGCTAGTTTGCCTTTTATAAATAGTCTCAGCTTTCTGGTGTTTCTTTCTATAGGTCATCCATCTCACCTCGCTCTTCTCCCAGAGGATTGCCAACATCTCCTTTTGCGCGTCTTCTTCAGTTTTCTTTAAGGGGCCTTTTTTTCTCTCTTCCCCATTGCTAATTAGAATGTAAAATTAAACCTAGACCGAGTAACCCCTGACCCCAGGACACCCTGCCAAGCACCTCTTCTTGCTGGAGGTGTGCTACAGAGTCTCGCCTTTCCTTCACAATCTTTTGTTTTTCTTCAACCCATGTAATTTACTCTCCCTGCCAATTTGCACCATGTTAGCAATTAAAATTTCATGAGGTGTTGTATGAAATGCTGCAATTCAAGTCCAAAAATGCAGCATCTGCTGTGTTTCTTTCTTCTCATATGGTTACCCTTTCCAAAACAAGATACCATGTTGCTTCCCATGTTTTGTCCTTAAGGAAGACTTTTTGCTTATTGCTTGAGATATTCCACTGTCTTTGATATATTTACAAATTACATTTTTACCCACCACTATCCTTACTTTGCTAATTATAGATCTACAAGTGCTGGTTAGTTTCAGGACAAACGTCCAGAAATGTTCAGTTTCCACTCCCCTCTACACCTCTTCTCCCCAATAAATTCTGAGAAATAATGAAACCTTTCACTGGTTTATTACCCAGATCTTTGAACATCCCAAACTACTTATTACCTGGCTCCTTTGATTTATAAATGTCCAGGTTGTCCAACTACTGCTTTTTTGTGTTATTTTCCATCAGCTCTATTTGTAGACTCTTTGAAGTAATGCCATAGTATCCAATTTCTTTTATATAGAAGAGTCTTTTATCTGAAAGCTGTAGTTTGTAGCTAAGGTTGCACATTAGAATCCAGAGGGGAGTCTTTAAAAATTCAGATGCCCAAGTACCTCTCTCACCTCCCCTCACCCCCAGGGAATATTGATTTGGTAGGTTTGGGGTGGGGATATGGGCATCTATACGTTTCTAAAAGCTCCTGAATTAATTCTAAGGGCATCCTAGTTGAGAGCCTCATTCTGAGTGAGCCCTAGGTCTGCAGTGTCCAGACCCTTCCTCCTACTGGTCCAAGGAGGCCTCTGGGTCCCAGTTTAGGGACTCTGATCTGGAGCTCTGGCTTCTATTACCTCTTCTTAGTGGAGAGGGTCCATTTGAGCTGGAGCTCGGATGTGTGGGGAAGACTGAGGGGCAAACATGAAAGGAGGGCTTTGTAGGTGGACAGAAAAGCAGAATGAAGCTGAAGGCTGTCGGTTGTGCAGGGATGACACGGCCGAGCTAGAACCTAGTGCAAGATGCCTGAGAAAGAGTAGTAGGTGTCCAGATAGGATTTGGATCAGGGCCTCGAATGCTAGACTTTACATGTGCTTTACGTAGGAAGCAGTGGTGGAGGCCAGCCCAAAGGTATTGCTAGGCAATAGGCTGTGAATCCCTGCAATGTCACCTCTGTAAATAAAGCCAAGTCTTATCTTTCTTCTGTTCATTACTTCTAGGTCAGATTATTTAGAACACAGAGCTCTTTGAAATAATTAAGAATGCACCTTGCTTTTCATGCTGTTTCTTAGGGGGATTGCGATACTGGTGGCTTGTTTTACATTTTGCCCAGAGGCCTGGGTCCTGCTTGGGGGTTCCCCTAGATTTCTGCATGTCACACCAAGAAGCTCCCGCATCTCCCAGTCAGGGCAATCAAAAGCAGCAACTACAAGAGGTCCTCCCTACTCGTGATGGGGTTGCTGCCAATGCCTACTTTATTTTATTTTTGCTGAGCTTTATAGGTTCCCCTTACAAGATGAGGAAGGATAGAATAATAAATGAAGAGCTTGTTTGTATTTAATCCTTCCCCAGATATATTTGGGCAGGCATTATTATCTATATTCTGTGGCCAAGAACACTGAGGCTTAAGTGAGGTTAAGTAACTTGCCTGAGGTTGCAAAATAGTAAATGGTGGAACCAGGGTGGAAAACCAGGTCTTTCTGGCCCCAAACCCATGCTTGTTCCAGTACACCACCTCTTCCTGTCTTGGTGGAAGATCTGCTAGGGGGTGTTGAAGCATCCCTGCTAAGGTTAAACCTCATTTACATTTTTAATCAGACACTTGTCTAATGGCATGTCTAGGCTTATTGGAGGATTCGGGGCAGATTTAAGGCAGCTTACGTACATGTGGTGTCTGGGAGATTGATAATGAGACTAAAGTTGGGATGGTTGCAAGACCAACTTTGCCTGCTTTGCAGTTTTTGCCCAGGACTGTAGAAGCTCCCAGGGAGACATTGCCTCAAGCTGAGACATTAGCACCTCTTTCAAGTTCTTGATATCTGCTTTCTCCAGTTCAGTGTTGTCCTGCTTGGCAGAGGAGGAGAGGTAAAAAGAAGCATCTCTGCAGATTTTCTTGAGTTGTTCCAGGTAGTCTTTTTTGCAGGATGTTTCTGGCTGGTATTTCCCTCTCTTAGCACTCCTGGGAACATGTAAAGGATGGATAAGCTTGGGCATTGTTGTTCAGTCTACCAGGTACTGTGGGACAATCTTCCAATAAATTTTTGAGCCACTGGAATATAATTCCCATGAGGGCAGTGTCTAGATCTAGCTATCTCCAGCATCTAGTACAGTGCCTGACACATCGCAAGTGCTTTAAAAATATCTGTTGAATAAACACAAGTGTCCTGGTTTCACATGGGCTTTTCTTCAATCAGTGGTTCTACATCAAAGACACTTCCCTGGTTCTCTAGACACTGTGGAGAGGAACTAAAATAAATCCATTGCAATACCTTTATCTTTCACTGTTAGTTTTCTTTTACCATGAAGTCACTTGAGGGTCCCTTTGTTTCTTTTATTTTTCTAGCCAATTCTCATTGTGCTATTCTTGCATTTTAATCATGTTATAGAGAAAAATGAGGTGAAAAGGGAGGGAGAGGCTAATGGCACCCCTTGATGACTAACTGAGAACACACAAAATCGTAGGCTCCATTTGCTCAGAGGAACTCCTCATCCATGGCCAGGCTAGGACATCCTGGGTTGGTAGGGGCAGGGCAGGGACAGACAGGGACTGAAGCTCCTCACTGAAGGGAGGCTGCACAGAAGACAAAGAAAGACAGGGCTCACCTCTTCATGGAGCTTAAATGTCATCTTCCCATCCATGGCAGAGGCTGAGTAGTCAGGTGAGTGTGGAGTAGTGGTTGGGATGGAATATGTTCCTTAAATTTCACTCCTTAAAGCCTTCTAATTATCCATTCCAGATGTTTGAAATATCTTGGGCGGGGATAGGGAACTGGGAACATGAGAGTGTTTGGTTTGTATTCAGACCTAGAACATGTGAGGGGCTTGGTGGTGGACAGGGGTCAGAGTCTTCGAACTGCTCTGCTGAAAGTGAGAGAATATGCATGTGGGATTATTTCAACATGAGACATAACTTAGCGTCGCGATTAGTTTATCTGCACATAAAATTGTATTTTTAAAAAGCACTCCCCTCCCCTTAATATTAGGTGTGGGTTACTCTTTTCTATTGCCTAGAGATATTTGATAGTATCATCTTAAGTGAGTTTCTTTTATTTGAATTCTTTTCCTCTAATGCTTGTGATAAAGGTCTAAGGGTCGTAGGAGTTTGAGGTGGAGATGATCAAGAAAATTCCTTCTCACTGAATTGTCAATGTAAGCCAAAGAAATCAAACATCTTTGAGAGTTAAGTTGTTAACTAAGAAAAACCAACCAAAGAAAAGCGAACCCAGGGAAAACAAAGGAAAGCAAAGCAAAACCACACATCTCCAAGACACTTAACCACTGTGGAATGGAATTCCAGAGGGTACCTTAAAAATGTTAAATTAATACTTAATTCCACTCTACATCAAGCTTGCCAAGTGTTGTTTATGCTATTCTTTAAATATCCAGCGCTAGAGAATTTATTGTCTTTGTTTTGTCTAAAAATAGGTCTGGCTGTGAGATCAAATTTTATTCAATTAAACGAAATTTGACTGTCTCCTTGGATTTTCCTTATACATTTACCACTGGCGTCATCACATTTCTCTGACATGTGACAGTTCTTTAAGTAATATGTTTGTGAACCATCCATAATTTTATAGTTCTGTTTCCTGCTGTTTTCACTTAAAATTATATTGAGAACATTTTTCTATGTCACTGTATTCCTCAAAAATATGATTTGTAATGGCTATAAGGATTCTATAATATATGCTTATTTTAGTTATCTCTCTCTTGTTGAACATTTATGTTCTTTATAGTTTTAAAAATTATAATGTTACAACAGCAAACTCAAAACTCTGATTTCATCTTTCATTTCCTTAGACTATCTTAGATGTGAGACCACTGGGTCAAAGTGTGTGAATGTTTTTAAGGATTTTGATATATGCTATGTTTTAGATTATGTTCCAAAGAAATCGACTCCAAGATAGAGATTTCCATGTAGGACTTTTATTAAGGAGTTCCCTCAACACCCTTGAGAGAGTAAGGGAAAGGACTGGGCAAAGAAGCTGAGCTATGGTGTGTTGTAACAATGGCCTCAGCTGATCCTGGGGTACTCTGGAGTTTGCAGGTCCTTCAAGAGTTGTCCCAAACTGAGGCAAGGGGGCTGAGACTTTGTGCTCTTGCATTGGCCACTCATTGGATGCACGTTTTTTTCCATGGAGAGGTTATGATCTTAGGTGAGGCATCTCCCTTTAGCCAACAGCAATTCTTGGAGAAGGACCCACCTGCTAGCTGTTGGCAGCCAACACTCCTGGCAGCTGGGGGAATGAGTCTTCAGGACTGAAGGGGAGAAGCTGGTGATGCGTCACAACATCTATTACAGCCATCCCTTGCACGTCTTCGACCTACTTGTTTCTTATGAAAAATTTCATCCTATATGGGAACAGCTTCTCTAGAATTCTGGTTTGCCTCTTTTCCTAGGGAAATGTACAAGAGGAGGTTTAATGGGACAAATTATAGCTCTCACACATACAGGTTCTCGGGGATACAACTGACCCTCATCAAATTCCTCCTTTACAACCCATTATAGATTTCCCTCTCCCTTGGCTGACAGCTCTGCTCCAGGTGGCTTACCTGGTGGGTGACCCAAGCCCTCATCCTTTGAAGGATCTGAGCCTGTGGTTATCATACACTTCTCAAGCCATAACTCTTGCTTTTAGCCATTTACTATTAGAATTAGTTAAGGGATTACCCATAGGTCCTTTTGGGAGCCCAACATAGTCTTCTCTGTCCCTTTTTTTTTAACAACAGCTCAACCTCCTCCTGATCAGTTACCACTGCCAGGCTGGTGATGCCTGTTTTTTTTTTTTTCGCTTGTTGACCTCTTGGCACAAGAAACATAAAGTACCTGGGCAACAGCTGTAGCTTAAAGTTTAATGGGATTCTTGCAGTGTTTCTGGTGTAAGTGTTTCTTTTCTTGGAATGAGAATCTCTAGAGTGGCAGGGCCCGGAGTTGTGGGGATGAAAAGTGTGCATTCCCTGCGTGGGTCACTGGGCAGGTCACTTGGCAGGATGGTGAGGTTACCCCTTCTTCTACCATGAACCATGTAGTCTGTAAGAGGGGACAAAGTACCATATAATAATCACTTATTAAGGGTGTGCCCTGCATCCTGGAGGATGCAGTTTTCCCAACATCATTTATTTAATAGACTATCCTTTCCTCATTTTGTATTCTTGGTGCCCTTGTCAAATATTAGTTTATCCTATATGTGTAGATTTCTTTTTGGGTTCTCTATTCCATTCCATTTGTGTGTGTGTCTGTTTTTCTTCCAGTACTGCACGGTTTTGATTACTTTTGCTTTGTAATATGGTTTGAAATCAGGACGTGTGATGCATCCCAGCTTTGTTCTATTTTTTTTTTTTTTCCTGAGACAGAGTCTCACTCTGTCGCCCAGGCTAGAGTGCAGCGGTGTCATCATAGCTCACTGCAACCTCAAACTTCTGGGCTCAAGCAATCCTCCTGCCTCAACCTCCTGAGTAGCTGGGACTACAGGTGAGCACCAACACACCCAGCTAATTTTTAATTTTTTAATTTTTTTCCAGTAGAGATGGGATTTCATTCTTGCTCAGGTTTTGTTCTTTTTTCTCAAGATTGTTTTTGGCTATTTGGGTTGTTTCATGCTTCCATACAAATTTTAAGATCGTTTTTCCTGTTTCTGTGAAGAATGCCATTTGAATTTTAATAGGAATTGCATTGAATCTATAGATTGTTTTGGGTAGTATGGGCATTTTAATAATATTAATTTTTCTTATTTATGACCATGGAATGTATTTCCATTTGTTTGTGTCATTCAGTTTCTTTCATCAACGTCTTATAGTTTTCAGTGTACAGATCTTTTATCTCCTTGGTTAAATTTATTCTTAAATATTTAATTTTTTGATGGTACTGTAAATGGGATTGTTTTCTTTCTTTCTTTTTCAGATAGTTTGTTGTTAGTGTATAGAAACACAAGTGATATTTTTATGTTGATTTATATCTTGCAAATTTACTGAATTCATTTATTAGTTATAACATTTTTCTTTTTTTGGCAGAGAACTTGGGGTTTTCTCTACATAAGATTTTGTCATCAGCAAATGAGACAATTTTTACTTCCTTTCCAATGTAGATGCCTTTTATTTCTTTTTTTTGCCTAATTGCTCCTTCTAGAACTTCCAGTACTATATTGGATAGAAGTGGTGACAATGGGAACCATTGTCTTGTTCCTGATCTTTTGCCATTGAGTATAATGTTTACTGTGGGCTTGACATGTGTGGTGTTATTATGTCACGGTATATTTCTTCTATACCCAATTTGTTGAGAATTTTTACCATAAAATGATACTAAATTTTGTCAAATGCTTATTATGTATCTATTGAGATAATCATGATTTTTATCCTTTATTGTGTTAATGTATATCACATTTATTGATTTGCATATGTCAAACCATCTTTTTACATCCCAAGGATCATCCCACTTGATCATGGCATACAATCTTTTTGGTGTGTTATTCAATCTGATTTGCTAGTGTTGAGAATTTTTGCATCTATGTTCATTAGAGATATTGACCTGTCATTTTCTTTTCTTGTAGTGTCCTAAGTGGCTTTGATATCAGGGCAATGCTGGCCTCATAAAATGAGTTTGGAAATATTCCCTTCTCTTCAGCTTTTTGGAAGAATTTGAGAAGAATTGGTGTTTAAATGTTTGATAGAGTTTACCAGTGCAGCCATCTGGTCCTAGGCTTTTTTTTATTGGCAGGTTTTTGATTACTAACTCAATCTCCTTACTTGTTATTGGTCTGCTCAGATTTTCTGTTTCTTCATGATTCAGCCTTTGCAGGTTATATGTTTCCAGGAATGTATTCACTTCTTCTGGGCTATCCAATTTTTTGGTGTGTAATTGTTCATAGTAGTCTCTTATGATCCTTTGTATTTCTGTGGTATCAGTTTTAATACCTCCTCTTTCATTTGTAATTTTATATTTTTTGACTCCTTTTTTCCTTGGTCAGTTTAACTAAAGGTTTGTCAATTTTGTTTATTTTTTCAAAAAACCAACTGTAAATTTCACTGAAGCAACTTACTTGAGATCTCTGTCCCTTCTCATGCCTGACTCTATTATCTGTCCCCTGTGTCCTTGATCTAACAAGGGAGGCATGATGATGCTTCAGTTTCCCAGGCATCCATGTCATTTTGGACCTTGTATCCATCAGTCCTCAATGTGTCAGGATATTACACTTTCCTCAGTTAATGGTTACCTGAGTAAATGTCGATAGGACCTTTAGGGAAGAACAGAGGAAATTGTTACCTTACGTACCTGCTGTGGCATTGCAGACTTATTCCTCCTGAGTACCTGGCCTCTCCTGTCAAAAGGTAGAGGTATGAAAACTGTTTTAATTCTGGAAACTGGGCAAGGCATCACCACTTTTTATTTTTATAATCAGTCCAGCCTACAGAGGACAGTCGCCACTGAGCTTCTTGCTGCTGCTGCGCTCCCAGTACATCTCCGTCCCTACTCTGGTGAACACAATAGCTCGAGGTAGTTCTGGCTTTTCTATTTTATTGATACTTACTATGGGCCATTGTTTTTTGCTGGTTTCCAAGAGCCATCCTAGCAGAATGTTAACACCATCTGCCTGGGTGCTCATCAGGGTTGATGAATCCTGCATTGTAGGAAAGTGCTTTCACAGCAGTAATCCCTCCCTTATTCAAATTTATATTCTTCTCCCCTTGATCCAGCCTCCTCAGGCTCTGGTCCCATTAACAGCTTACCAACTCCTGCTGGCATATGTTGGCCGGGACCTGCAGCCCCTTTGGGGTATGGTCTCTTTCTTCTTATAGCAGGCCCAGCACTTTCCAGGCCAGGTTCAGTTGCAACTTGACCCTCTTGTGGCCAAGAGGGTAGATGTGGGCTAAATCCCAAGGGAGGCAGAGACCCCTGCATTGTCTTCAAGTAAGGGAGGAGCGCTCACCTTGAACAGGGAGGATTGGCCACTTCTGCAAGCTCAAATGGTTCCAGAGGGGATCTGGGCTTTCAAGATTTTCCAGCATATTGACTCAGAATGTCCTCATCCAAAGTCTCAGGGTCCCACCCTTCCCCAATGATGGATTGGCAGAGCTGATTTTCTGGGATTGAGAATTCAACTTTTTTTGAGTTCTTCTGTACTTATAATTAAGTCCTAGGCCTGATTCTCAGCTATTTCTGCCTTCTGTCTGTGCAAGGTGAGTCTCTTTTTGGTGCTGCCAAGCAGGTTCTGTGGCCATCACACTTTGACTTCAATTGGCAATTGATCGCACCTCTCCGTCTTTTCATTGTCTTTCCCAACATACTGATAATGCTCAGCATCTGCAATCCTAGTTTCCTCTGAATGGCTCAAATGTCAAAGAGATCACATCCTTTGGTGCATTTCCGGTCACTTGATATCCCATCCCACTGACCACCAATGAGTATTTTAACACTCTCACCAGTATAACCTGTGAGGGCCATGCACAGTCCACTTCTCACTGGTGGTGGGGCCCTCATTGTTGACGGGCTAGCAGCTGATTCATCTCCCAAACCCCATTTTAGAGTTGGCTTCCTCAGACCACTCCTGATACCTTCTGCCTTAGGTTGGGTTTCCCAGGAAACAGTCTGAGACAGAGATTTGTTGGCAGGAAGCTCCTGGGGAGAACTCTCGAGACCAACATCTTGGAGGGAGTAAAAAAAAATGAGATTTCTTGGGGAAAGAAGCTGAATTTTGCATTACATTACAGCAATGTCTTCATTTGATCTATGTGGGCTCTGGAGCTGGGATGTTTTGTTCCATATTGTCAGAATTGTTCCATATTACAGCCTGGGGGGCTGGACCTTTGTACCTTCAAATCAACCAGTCACTGGATGCCAGTTGGCCCTGGGGGCAATAACGTTGGGTGAAGCAGCTGCTTTTAGCCAAAGATAACTCCTGGGGAGGGACTTAGCAGGTGTGGCAGGCAGAATAACAGCCCCCCAAAACATCCACATCCAATCCCTGGAGTATGTGAATGTGTTAGGCTACATGGCAAAGAAGAATTAAGGTTGCAGATGGAATTAAGATGAGGAGGTTAGCTTGGACTACCCAGGTGGGCCCAATGTAATACAAGGATCCTTGTCAGTGGAAGAGGAAGGCAGAAGAGACAGAGTGTGTCAAAGTGATGTGATATAAAAGATTCAACTTTGAGGATGGAATGGGACCATGAGTCAAGGAATACAGGCAGCCTCTGCAAGCTGGAAAAGGCAAAACAAAAAACAAAAACCCCAACAAAAATGAAAACAAACAAAAAATAAGATTCTTTCCTAGAGTCTCCAGAAAGGAATGCAGCCCTACCAACACCTTGATTTTAGCCACATGAGACCCATTTCAGACTTCTGCTGCCCAGAACTGTAAGATAATACACATGTTTAAAAAATTTTTTAACATTTGCTTAAAACATAAGTCACCAACTTTGTGGTAATTTATTATAGCAGCTATAGGAAACCAACACAGCAGCTGGGGAATGGCCTCCTTGGTTCTGCAGGGAGATGGGAACTCTGATGGGACACCACAACTTCCACTGCACATTTTCAATTGCTCTCCATAAATCTGGTGCCGTTTTGTATCTCTGCCTATAGTGTGTAATACTATCAACAACATGGAGAATTATTTGGGTCTATAACTATTTTGCCTTCCCTTCTCGGCATGCTGGCAATATTCCAATGTCAAGCTCTATTCCAACAAGTTCTGATGAAACTTCTGAGATCAGATTTTCCATTCAATGTTGGTATCCTGTTCCCTGTTGCTCATGCTCTGACATTGGAACATAGAGATCCGAGTTCATTATTAATGCTTTTGCCTGCTTTTTAGTTATTTCTTCATGTGATTTACAGATCACCTTTCCAATGTTGTCTTTCTTGCCAAACCTCTCATTCTTTATAGTTTCTTTCCCATTAGTTAAAGCTTCTGGATCAGTCCATTTGGTTTCCAGGCATTGTGAGGATGCTCTACTCTTAACCAGAGGCTGTAAATTTAGTGTCCAAAGTCAAGAACCAGAAACACAAAACTTGTTTTGAATTCCCTTTGTGCACCCTCTTTCACTTCTCATGTCTTCCTTTCTCGTCCATCACTCCTAACCATTCACTGGAAGAATCGATGAGCGAAACCATTGATTATCCTATGCTTTTTACTTTTTTGTCTCTAGAGAATGTGTCTCAAGCTTCTTCTGTTGGTACTCTTTATCTCAGCGTGAAGAGGGGAAGGGAATACATTAAATCTAAGGAACATGTATTATGTTCCAGGTGACATTTCATTTAAATGCCATAGCCAAGATTGGGATAATCATGATCATTCCTATTGTACATAGACAGAAAAGTTGTGTCTGCTTGACTCCAAAATCTGTAGTCTTTTCTTTACACCTGCTGGTGTAGAAACACCTGAGCACTTCTGTCATTAGGGGAGAGTAGTATTTTGCTAAATCATGGTTACCTCCTTGTCACCTCTCAAAGGACAATGTACCTCCTGACTGTCTGCATTAATCACAGAGCCACCTTCCCACCCCTCAGTGGGGCGTCCCTGCTTCCAAACCTCTGCCAGGGCCTGCGGGGGGTGAGTGATGCTTGCGGCTCCCCTTCATGGGTCCACACGTCTTTTCCAGAAGGACTGGACTTAACTTCTAAGGACGAGACTCAGACTAACTATGTGTTTCCAAGAAAGCAAAAGTTTTCTTTTTCTCTTTCTCTTCTCTACCAGTTGTTTTCATTCCTCACTGTCCTGTCTCTGGTTTTGATTCTCCTTTGCCTTCTCAAAAGTTTGACTCGCTGTTTTCCCGATGCATTCATTAGTTTATTTACTACGGAGAGTGACTCGTTATCTTCCATAATAAATCGGAGAGAACAGAGGACAGAGGCCTTTCTCAACCCCTTCCCCTTCTCCTCCAGTAGGATGATCCACTTCTCTGTCTCTGTCTCTCTCTCTCCCTCCCTCGCTCTCACTCTAGCACTCTCCCCACCCCCCTACACACAGTCCTGGTGAAAACACACAGCACACAACCTGGCAGGTTGCTAGTGATGGTTGCTCAGTGCCACACCCTTTGCCTAGAGCAAAATCACCATCCTTTGTAGCTCTGATTGACAGCACCCTTGGCTAATTTCTCCACTGCAGTAGCAAGATACTTTTAGCTGTGCTGTCCACTCCAACCTTATGTTGCCAAGGGCACCCATAAATCATTTGTCTCTTTTCTCCCCTCTTACTCCATTCCTGTGCCTCCCTTCCTTAGGCCACGTACTGCTATTTGGAAATTCTTGGAAAATTGCTGCCAGCCAGCTCGCTCCTCCAAACAGCCATTGGTTTGTTGTCTATCCAGTCAATAGAAAACTTGGAAACATTTTAGAGAATTTTTCACCTTTTCTACCTTCCAGCCTCTGTAGCAAGGCCAAACTCAGATTCCGCTCCAGAATCTGAACACAGGAAATAAGCTTAGGAACCACCTAGGTCTGTTGGTTCCTGGGCATTCTTGGGATGGGAGAGTTTCTGTCTCGCCAAAAATGCTCAGCTGGCGGCAGGCCTTGGAGGGCAAAGCAAGGACAGCTCTAAAGACAGAAACAAAACTGTACCCTGTGTCCTGAGTCTGCCATTAAGACAAAACAGGAAAAGACACACATCTTTCAGGCTCTGAGTTAATTCTGTGTAAAGATGAAGCACTGTACAGGCCACACATTCATAAAGGAACTGTCTCCATGAGCTGCCAAACTTCTTGTGGTTGCCTTTCTGTTGTGAAAGTTAAAGTTCATTCTCTGGGATATTTGGGTGGCCATTCAGCTCAACAGTACAGAGTCTTTGTTCTTTTTCTTTATGTTTGACCTTGTGGCCTTTACCCAAGACAAGGTAACTTTATTCTTTCTCTGAGATCATATCATACCTGGTTTGCCAAAATGACAGACACTTTTCTCTCTGGGAAAAGGCCACAAGTTGTTTATGGGACACAGAATGTTAGGGAATCTGAAGACCGACTTTGTTCTACAACTCTTTTTTCCCCCAGTGTATTTCGAATCAGTGTTTTTCTGGAAGAAATAACATGTTGCACTATTCACAAAAGACAATCTATCAGAGCATAATTTACCAGGGAAGACAATTACATTTTAGCGCAGGTATGTTGGTTCCCTCCTGCTTAGAGAACTTTCTGTTCCCACATGGTTTCCAGCTGGCCTAGACCATGGACAAGCCCAGATGAACAGTGTCACCTGAGGCCCCTCATCCTCCCTTGCAGGAGGCAGAGACCCATGAGCCTTCTCCTAAGGTCTTTGCCAATTTCCAATGATAACGAGATGTTGCTAAGGAGGGAACTGCTGTGACTGAGTCATGAAGAGTGAAGGAAACAGCGGGGACCCCAGACAGACACTTTCAGCAAATCTTTATCCATGCGGGGTCCTTGGGGAAATGAAGAGTGGCTTTTCTACAGTTGTCTAGAGTGGGCAAAATAGATAATTCTTACCTGTCCTTACTTGCCTAGCAATTGCCACCCTCTTTTATCAAGCTATGAACTTCTAGGCTATAAATCCCCGAGCCTCCAAGGGCTGGACCTTGGCGGGTGGCTGCTGATCGGCCGTAGATGCTCACTGTCATAGAAACTTAGCAAAAGGTAAAATTAAGGAGATACAGGACGTGGCAAGTGTCTTTTAGCTTCTGTGTTTGATTAATTTGAGCCTGTGAGTTAAAGGCAGATGGACATCCATTTCCCTACATTTCCATGAGAGGGACCCTGACAATGTTTGCATGTGGCATCCTTCACGGGTTCTCTCATGGCTCGGACTCTCAGCAGCTTCACTCGTTTTAATATTTGTTATGAATCCTGCTTGTTAGCAGGATTTGTTTGAAGGCCTGCTGTGTGAAAAGCATTTTCCAGTATTGTGGAACGTGTAGAATATGGGGTCATTCTTGCCCTTAGGCAGTTTAAAGTCCTGTGTTTTGTGTGTATGTGTGTGTGTATGTGCCTGTGTTCATGTGTCTGAGAGGCAAAGAAGTTGAAAATGAGAAGAAATAAACTATATGACTCCTTAGAACATCAGATTTGTCTTCCACCAGCGACACTGCAGTGAGATGGTCAGAAGATGGACTCTTGCAAGGGATGTGATTTGATTTTTGGTCACAAAGCCAGCTGGGGATCATGCGGAGACTGGACTTCAGAGTTCCCCTTGATTCTGAATCCCCAAAGGTGTTGGAGCTACAGGTGCGCTCAGCAGGGATGCGACTCTAGCAGCCCAGCTGTGGCCACGATCAGGTCAGAGCACGGAGGTCTTTCTACTAATGGTCGACCTCGTTAGACTCCCCTTCACTGCTGTTGAGCCTCTATCTTCCCATGCGGCTCCAACAAGATGTAGAAGACTATGCTTGGCTAGTGATCCAGGCCACAGATTACCTTTATTTGAGTCCAGAAACAACCGGTCTCCGCCTTCCCAACAGAGTAGTCCAGATTAGGAAATATGCCGATTGAGAGGGAGGATTGTCACTGATGTCCAAATGTGGGCTCTTCTCTCTGTCTCCTGCTCCTTACCTGCCATCTCCCCTTGCTCCCTCTGCAGCCACCCGTTTGCTTTCTCCCTTCATGAGTGTGTGAATTCTCCTCTAGGGCTGGAAAATCCCAGAGAGCTGTTGCCCACAGAGGCAATGCCAAGGCATGAGAATACAGGGTTGGGGACGAGCTTGGGTCAGGGAGCATGATTAAATATCCAGGATGGCTGGAGGGAGTTTGCGAATCATCATTGTGCTGTGTGAGGAGAGCAAGGGCAGCAAGACTCAAAACTGGAGTGGTGTCTACCGTCAGGTTCAAGGGTATGGCAAGACCTCAGTGGGCAAGATGGATTGCCAGAAGCTGTGAAGAAGAGGAATGAGGCAAGAAGCTGGATGTAGGCGTCAAAAGGTGCAAGGTGAGAACTGATGCTGGGAGGGGAACCGGGGGGCTGAGGCCTATTTTCGGACAGTGTGGACTGCATTGAACAGGGTCAGGCCTACTGGGAAAAGGGGCTGTGCAGAAAGGATGATAACTTTAAATCAATTAATCCTGACCCTCTTCCTAATCTATGAGCTTTTTCCTGGCCTTACAGGACCCTCTGTGTACTCTAGACTGTGCTCAACTACTTCAGTGTTACCCAGTATCCAGGCTTACTTAAATAGACAATTTTTCTAACGTGCTTTATGTGCTAAGTTCATCTCCCTGACTATATTAAAAGGTCTTTGACAATAGAGCTGTGTCATCTTCTTTAGAATCTCTCACAGAACCTAGGATCATCCTTGCTGAGATAAGACATAGGGCAGTCAGACTATACCTTTCTTGCAACACCTATGCTCACCACAGTTTCTGCTGAGGGAAAGTAGAATTTCCCGGAGGACCTGTGCTTCTAGAGAACTCACTATAGTTCTAAATTCTAAGTTCTAAATTGTAGTTATAAATTCTAAGGAACTAACTAATTGCAGATTTGGAAGGGCCAGGGCATTTGCTTAGGCCCATGCCTTGTTTCCTTACTTGTGATATGAACACTATGCATTTAGGGTTCACCTGATGTGTGCCATCTGCCATCTGCCATATGCTGTGTCATTGTGTGTGCCATCTGCCAGGTCATGGGCTTCCAGATGCTCCTCTGAGGCTTGTTCACCACAGCAATTACCCTTCGAGCAATGAGGGTGTTCATGTTCATTCCTCCAGTCTCTGACCTTGGCTTTGTCCACAGTACTTGGAGGAAACACATACTCTTTACAAACTACTTTGACCAATGTCTCTAGTCTAACCACATTTGTCCTGCATTAGTGTTTCTCAAATGACAGTGCAGAGACCATCTACATGAGAATCAGCTGGGAAACTGTAGAAACATGCAGATTCCTGCCTGGTCTCCAGCACAGCCCTGCTGAATCAGAATCTCTGGGGCTGAGCCTAGGAATCTGCATCTTGACAAGCTTGCCGATGGATTGTTGATGCACGCTAAAGGCTGGAGTAACCACCTGTTCAGCCCTGCCCCATTGGTACAGCTCCAAGGCTTTGCCCCTGTGGTGTATCTTATTCTTCTGCTACACAGGACCTGGCCCTCAGCATGGCACTTCAGATCCCTCTGCTCCCACGTGTAAGGAGGGATCCCAACCCTATGGGGTGCCTCTCCTCTCTGGTCCCACATTGTGTCCCCAAGCACACTTCAGGGGGACCTACCTGTGCTGGAATGTGTGCCAGCTCCCACCAGGACTGAGAGCCACACTGGAGTGGCAATGCTTCAGCCATGGTTTTCTTTCCACTGAGAAAGGGGTGGAACCACGTGATGTACAACAGAGTAATTGAAAACAGGTTGAGGTTTCTGCAGCTTCAGTCACAAGTGGGAAAAATTTCTTGTGTCCTTTTCCAAATGGAGGGGTAGGGGGGAGTGGAGAACAGATAAACAAAACAGCTCCTCCTTGCACTTCCCTGCTCGGTTTTGTAATTTTAAAAGGACAATAAAATGTAGAGATTATAACAAAATAAAGGCAAGATTTATAAAGGCAGTCCCATTATGAAAGGGCCTTTACAATCTTTCATTCTGACCGGATCCTAGCACAGGAAGCAGGAGGTGAGGGAGGCCTGGGCCTCTCCTGGGGTTTCTGCAGAGGCCTGGCTGGGCCACCAGGTCAGAGGTGGGAAGCGCCCTGTGCTGCCTGCAGAAAGGGAGAACAAAACCCTCTGTTAGCGACTGATGACAGCCCAGCCTGCGTGGGCAGACATTGCGCATCCACTGGCTGCAGGGAACACGTGTCTCAATGCCTTGGTTGTTCTTCACCTTTGTGTGGAGTGTGGCTTGGCAAGCCAGAGGGGATTAGGAAGCTCGTTGACTGAAGTCCTGGTAGGATTCCCTGTCTGAGAAACCCACCCATAGGTGATAGCTTTGGGGCTTCATTAGGGTGGTGATCAAATCCAAAGTTAATGTTTTCCAGAGGGTGGGCCCCTCCCTCGTGGCTCTGTTCCTATCTTTCTCCCATCTCCTGAAAGCAGGGAAGGGCTAGAAGCTCTTTCTCAAAGGGACTTCTGAGAAATAGTTCCCAGACTAAACTCTCTGCTCTGTGCTCACTTGTGTACTTGTTTTCCAAAGGTTGCCAACTGAAAGAAAACAATTGTATGTGTTCAGACAAGTAGGGACACACAGGCCTGTGAGGTCAGAGGGCCACGATGGTGAAGCAGCTCAGGATGGGGTGAGTCCCTGCTTCTCAGAGTGTATGGCCTGGCCCATTTATTCCAGAACATTTAGACCCTTAGGGGCAAGGATTTTAGGACCTCTGTGACACAGCCTTGGGAAGGTCCTGCAGCTGTGTCAGTGGCATGCAGAACCTACCATGATTCCTGTATGTAGTTGGGGTTCAATATTTAATTGCTGAATATATTTCATTGCCTTTTAATTGGATTTTTGTTTATTAACTGGCATAGAACTATGCCTTTGTTTCATTCATTCACTCATTTGGCAAACATGAAAGGGTAAGTGTCCTACTCCATCTTCCTCGTAATGTTGAGTCAGAGGTACCCCAAGGACAAGGTCTCCCAAGAGAGTGGTTCCCTCAGATTTATGGGCATAAAATGAATTAATGAATGTGCATGTGACAAGACCAACTACCTATAGGGTATTGTCTTGTTCCTCGGAAGCTTCCTTCTGACTTTAGAAAAACATGCTATTTAGTAAGCAGCAAGTACCCATCCTCCTCTGCAAAGAAAGCTTTAAAAAACTAGCCTTGAGATGGTTTTCCCCACTACCGCACTAGGAAAACAAGTCTCTTCATCTTGAGCATGTACAGCTGGTTCAGGCTCACTTGGCGTGCTATAGCAGGGAGAGGTCGGGCTGGAGATGTAATGTTGGCAATCGTCAGTGGTTTTAAAGCCATGAGACTGATGAGATCACCAGGGGAGTGGATAGAGAAAGAAAAGAGGTCAAAAGACCAGGGGCATTATAACCTTAAGTCTTTAGGGAGATGGGGAGTAACCAGCCAAGGAGACCTGGAAGGAGCAGTCAGAGAAGTAGGAAGAAACTCAGGCATGAGGGGTGTCCTGGAAGCCAGAGGAAGACAGTGTTCCAGGATAGGGAGAGGTCAACCACGAGGGATGCTGCTGAGAGGTGTGGTCAGGTGAGGGTAGCTCTGTCACGGGTTCTAACAATGTGAAAATGTTGGTGACCTTGGGCTTGGGAAGGGCATATTTTGGTGGGGAGGTGGTGGTGAAAGCCTGATTAGTGTGGGCTCAAAGCATTCATTCATCTTTGCTGCTCAACGAAATGGAACAAAACAAGAACATCAGAAACATTGTCGGGGCAGGTGATACCCCATCCTGCCTGTATTATTTCCTCTTACATCCTCTCTGGAATTTTCTACACATTCCCAGTTGATGGGCATATGGACCAAATTCCAATCATGAAAAACCATGTCATCAAATTTTAGGATTGTAGCAGTTATTCCAAGTTTTTAAAATCAAAGCCTCATTCTTTAGGTAGGACCATAGAATGTTTAAATAGGAAGGTGCCCCTTACATATCATTGAAAATGAGTCCCTCTATTTTAAATATTGAGGACACTGAGGCCAAGATCTGGGACTTGACTTATTTAAGGTGTACAGCTGCTTTGAAGCATTGACTCTCTTCTTTCACCCAGGTGTACCTGGCAGATGAGAATCTGTACTTTTGGAAGATACTAGGAGACAGATCTCCTATGTCTATCAGTTCCTTCAGATACCCATTCTGGGGCAAATTCTCTTTATAAGTAAATTAAACTACTCAGACTGTAATGTAAGCCAATTTCCATATAAAGTGTTAACCCTACATAGGTCCAAAAATCTGGGAAGGCCCCAGTTAGGCAGCCCATTCCTTAAGAAATGAGGAATCCCGTGGCCTAGTAGAGTTCACATGCAGGAAACCCTGGGCTGGGGCATCCCGTCCTCCTCCTTGGCCTTTTTTGTGATGTAAGCAGAGTCCCTTTGGCCAAATTCCCTGGCTTCCTTCTCCATAGATGGTGGCTGGCTATCCCAGCCTCCTGCCAACTGGTGTTGTCATTCTTGGAGGGGGCCCAGGTTGGGCTAACACTCATGTGATTAGAGTTCGCTGGTGTTAAGCGTGTTCATCCAAAGTGCATCACCTACTGGGCTTTGATCCAGGAGAAGGAAAAGAGCTCAGCTCCCCCCTGAGGAGTTATAGATTCATAACCAGGGACAGCAATGTGCCCTTCAGGCTAGTCATCTGCTGAATTGCCCCTAAAATTCTCCTTCTGTCCAGACACTAAAAGACGAGCCCTTGCTCTGCTTTTGGAGGGGATACCAGGCTGTGGTCGAAAAGCTGTCAGTTCCTGGGCTGGGGCTGTGTTTGTCGCTTCGGTCTCCAGATCCCCCACCTTTATGGAAGATATGAGATATAAGCTCAGGACTCATTAGAATTAGCAGCATCAAACTTTGATTTAAAATCTTTTTATAATTTGGTTGATTAGAAGGAGAACATATCATTGCTTTGTTTAATAACTGGATAGTGAGCGAGTGAATAGAAGATCCAGATGGAGAAAGATGTAAAGCAGTGGTTTTCAAGCTGTCTTCCCCAGTAGAATCATCTAAGGAGCTTTTAAAACTCTTAAGGCCTTGGTCATACCCTATGTCAGGTGAGCATTTTGGGAGGTGGGACTTGAGTAGGAGCAGTTTTTAAAACTCCCCAGGTGATTCCACTTCCACCGTTTGACAAAACTGTCGTAGCAGTGCTTTTCAAACTTGGCTCCAAACACTCAGCTGGGGTCTTGCTGAAATGCAGATTCTGGTTAACTAGGTCTGTAGAGGAGTCTGTGTTTCTAATAAGCATCCAGGTGATGCTGAGGCTGCTGGTCTGGGACCACAGCTTGAGATTTGAGTAGTAAGGGGCTAGAAATGCTACGGGAGCATTACCAGTAAGCTGGGGTTCTTGCTTGCTCCTAAGTGATGAAGGAGGGTCAGAGTTAGAAAGATCTGGTAGAGCAAGGGGAGCTTCAGGGAGGGCTCGGTCCTTCTGCTGGGCCTGGAAAAAGAGCAGATCCCAGATAAGAGAGAGAAAGAGAGAAGGAGGGAGGGAGAAAGACTTTCTCTGCTCCTGCTCTGGTCTGAGTCCTTGAGGTTCTGGGACAGAAATCATAACGGCCTGCTCAGCAGGAACCCTAAAAAAAGCTGGTTGATGATGATAAATCTAGTCCTGGATGTGCCCTGGAGCAGTGGATGTGAGAAGCAGGGGCCTGAACCGCTGGGTCCAGAGGTTCCACATCTATAAGGACAGTCGGCCGAAACGTGGAAGTGGTAACCCACAACACAGACATGGAACAAGCCAAGGGTTATTTTCAGCCCCAGTTAGAATGGGTTGGTTTTGGGCATAGTAACGGTATCTTCTCAGCTATGTTGAAACCCAGTCTAACATCCGTGCAGATGTTTCTTGTCCCAGTGTTCATCTCATTCTTGATTTCATCCCCACCTCTGGTCAGGGCTTAGATTTTTACCTGCTCCCTAAAACAATCCCTCACTTGCTCTCTGTAACTCCATTTCCCTCTGCAGTAAGGAGCCAGGGTTGACAATTTTATGTTATTAATTGGATGTGCAAAGAAGATGCAACTTTTATTTTCTATAATGAATGTAATCTTGCTCCAGCATCCTCACCCAGGTGGGTAGAAAACACGTGCCTAGTGTTTCAACTTGCCAGTTAAAGCATATCAGACTCTTCTGGCTTGAAAGTGTCTTTCAGTTTAAAACAGTCACTTTGGAGAAACATCTCTTGGGGTAAATTCTCAGACTTTGTGATTTCTATCCCGACCTTTTTTTTCCCTCTCCAAGAAGCTGGTTATAGGGCCTCATTCATGGGGGTGGGAGGGGCCCCCCACACGCATGGGTGCAGGCTCACTTTGACCTCTATGGTCCCTCTGCTCTCTGCAGCCGGCTGTGGATGGATTTGGTCTCAGGGTCCCTGTGCAGAGCCTGCTCACCACAGTTGGCCCTTTCAGCATTTGAGGGCCGCCCATGGATGAAGTCCATTCATCTATGCTGTGATCTGAATGTTTGCATTCCCTCCAAAATTCATAGGTTACAACTTAATCCCCAAGGCAACAATATTGGAAATGGGGCCTAATGGGAAGTGTTTAGGTCATTAATGCCATGAATGGATTGATGCTGCTCTAAATAGGGCTTGTGGGACTGGGTTTGCTCTTCCACTCTGCTGCCACCGGAGGAATAGTGTTCCTCTCCTCTGGAGGATGCAGCAGTCAGGGCCCCCAGCCTAGAAGAGGAGACTGGGCCCTTACCAGACACCAAACCTGCTGGTGCCTTTGTCTTAGATTTCTCAGTGCCCAGAGCTGTGAGAAATAAATTTCATTCTTTATAAATTACCCAGTCTCTATTATTCTGTTATAGCAGCATGAAACACACTCAGACAATCCAGCCCTTTGCCGGAACCCAGAGCCTTCCCATTCCGTCAGTAGGCTGCACAGGACCTTCTCCTTGACTGGGTTCTACAGCCTGTCCCCCTTTCTCTGATTTAATCCCCTCCCCCATTCCCCAGTGTGCCTTGTCCATGAACAAGCATTCATTCTGATGTTCTTCCCCTCCTTCAGAACCACGGAACTAGCTTTTGTGAAAAGAGAGATGCTATAGGTTTAATCGTGTTCTCCCCCAGAGAGATATGTTGGAGTCCTAAATCCCAGGACCTCAGAAT